>PVKS010013379.1:0-51043 GCA_004027875.1 Aplodontia rufa | reverse complement strand
TGAGAGCTACACAGTTCAACATTAAGGATACTTCTTAGCTCATTATCCCATTAATCCAGTTTTAAAGACTCCAATAATGAACAGAACTTTCATGAGCCACAAAAAGGATATTCTCTAAATGGAAGGATCTGAGCCTGGACGTGGTCCTCGCAGACCTGGCGCAGCTGTTTGTAGAGCGTTGCAGAGACTTTGTGAGAACAGAGATTCTCCACGGCCTGAACGAAAAAATAGGCAATCAGGGGCAGGAACAGCAACTCAGCTGAGACTGTGCAGCCATCACCTTGTGAGGCAACGTCCCCCCTGGAACTCCAGCACTCTACACCCCACGGCCCCTGGCTGTTCCTGACACCATGCCACTGAGCCTGGGTGCACGTCGGTCATCAAGGAGCCCAGGACAGGCTTGGCCCCACAGCGATGTTCCTGGGGGCCAATCCCTGGGCCTGCTGTGTACACCTTTACCCGGAAGGTCACCACATGACATTACAGGCAGGAGTCCAGTTTCTCCCCCAGTGAAGCCAGCACTGTGGCTCCTGAGCCATGCAGGCCAGCCTCTGCAGAGTTGAACTACATTCACCAAATTTTGTCTTAACAAAGAAACAGGAAACTTTTTTTTTTTTTAAAGAAAGAAGGACAGTGAATGAGCGAGAGAGCGAGAGCGCGCGCGCGAGAGAGAGAATAAGAATCAATTTTTATTTAGTTTTTCACTTGGCTTTTGTTGCTCTTACTTGTGTATGTGGGTGCTGGGGTTTGAACCTGCGTACTTGTGCCTGCCGGGCAAGCACTGTAACTGCCGAGCCACCATTCCAGCCCCAAGAAACTTTTTGAGAGAAAATTTTTTCTTAAAATATTTCTATTCACTTCAAACAACAATGTTTATACTTTTTATTTTTTGTACTGAAGACTGACCCGGGGCACTCTACCACTGAGCCACATCCCCAGCCCTTTTTATTTTTATTATTTTTTAAAATTTGAGACAGGGTTTTGCTAAGTTGCTGAGGCTGGCCTCAAACTTGCAATCCTCTGCCTCAACCTCCCGAGTTGTTTGGATTATAGGCACGCACCACTGCCCCTGGCCAACGTTTATACATTCTTACCAGTTTTGATTAAGCATCCTTTCAAATCTCATGTACAAATCCAGAATGTCATTAAATTAGAATTGAAATATCATAAACAGAATTGTGGTTTTTCTATCAACTAATTTTGATATCATTTTTAAAAAGGGATGTACAGACTTGAGATATGCCGGAAAAAGGATCTCAACGTAACTCAAATGTAATTTACTCCTAGGAAAAAAGATAAGTTAAAATTCCATAAAGATATTACCTGTCGGGGCTGGAGCAGTGGCTCAGTGGTTAAGGCACTTGCCTGGCATGCGTGAGTACGCGGGTTCTAACCCCAGGACCACGTACACAACAAAGTGTTTGAGGAACAAAGTCACGTAAAAAACTAAATAAAAATTGCTTCTTTTCCTCTCTCACTGTCCCTCTTTCTTTAAAAAAAAGAAAAAAAAAGATATTGCCTGTAGCAGTACTAAGTACTACCAATTCTAACACTTAACGTCAGCACTGCTGCACACCAAACTATTGCCATAAGTATGGCATAGACTATAGACATTCACAAAATGACTGCGACACAAAATACTACAGAATGACAACAGACCTTATAATCTATTTTGTAAGTAAATTTATCATCAGTGTAACAAAAAATCCATAAGCTTCCCTCTATATTCTGTCCTGACATGGAAGCGAGAGTTCCTATCCTGGCCCCTTTTGCATTCTTTGGTTCCTTTCCCACTCTTCAGTTCATCACTTCTCACGCTGGGTTTTTGAATTCAGTCCAAGATCTGCCATCACCTGCTCCATGCACCCATCACTGTGCGACACACCTTGCTCCAGCCATCTTCCACCAGTGATCCCCACACGCACAACAGTACAAAATGCACTGATATAAACAAAGACCAAGACAGGCTGCATGGTGTGCATCCTTTTTGAGCCAGACACCAGACAGAAACTTCTGAAGACCTTGAAGACCTGACTTCCCAAGGGGACACATCACCACTGCCAGACCTCAAAGCCACTTGGCCCATGTGCAGTGTGCTGGGACTCCTCTTGGTTTCACCCTGGGATCCGGGGCCCTCGAGAAAGGTGGCTAGACGCGGGGCAGCATGAGTTTGCGGAGTGCTGAGTCACAACCCTTATCTGTAACAGCCGGCCAACTCCCCACTGGCAGGGACCCTGGAGATGGACTCCCTCCTGCGCTGTTTGGGAGCATCACAGCGCTGGGGTCCACCTCTGCAGAAGCAGCTGAGTTCGTCGAATTTCCAAAGGCCTTCTCCAATGCTGGTGGGCGCTTTGGGTTCGTGTGTGGTGGCATTTTGAAGAACCAACCCAGAAGCAGGACTGAATATGAAAATCACGGGTGGCGAAGACCGCACTTGGACTCCACTTGTCCTAGTGAGCAGTGGCCTCTGTCCAGCAGGAAAATCTCACTGTTCCCCCAGGAGCATCTTCTTGCAGTAATGGCTGTGACGAGCCGCTGAGCCAGGGCCACTGTACCAAGTGAGACAAGTGTGGGCTGTGGCATCACATGCTGCCCTCCTGTGGTCCCCCACACGTCCACTGACCCAGAAATGGGGAGCTTCCCTGGACCAGCACCCAGTGCCAGGGCAGTGGTTCCAGAGTAGGTGACAGTGAGCTGTGGGTGGGGAGCCCTCCAACACCCATACTCTGGAGGACAAGGTCCTTTCCTGAAGTCCCTCAGGCTAAGCGGAGGTCAGCATCACTACGCAGCCTAGACGTCTCCAGGGAAAGCAGGCGGGTCTCAGTTACGATGCAGGTGAGGGAGGGGAGACAAGCACGCGCGCACACACACACACGGTCACACCTGGGCCAAGCTGACCATGAACAGACATATGTTTTAGGGTGCAGGGTGCGGCACAAGCAAAGCCCCACACCCTCCACCTCGCAACTGCCCTTCGCAGGGACACCTGACCA
This sequence comes from Aplodontia rufa, assembly GCA_004027875.1. NCBI lineage: Eukaryota > Metazoa > Chordata > Mammalia > Rodentia > Aplodontiidae > Aplodontia > Aplodontia rufa. The sequence continues at coordinate 48,050 of PVKS010013379.1, read as the reverse complement.
CACCTGACCACGCTGATGGCTCCCTGCTGTAGGCTGTCCTGGGCACACCACCCACACCCTGCAAGTTCCTGCCTGGAGGAGCAGGCAAACCACAACACCCAGGGGAAACAAGAGCTCAGCACCCATGTGATGCACACTGTCTAGCCCACCGAGCAGGAGTGGCTGGTCACGACATCCTCTGCATGGCACACCCTCCTGTCTTGGCCCATCAAATCAGGCATCCACCTGTCCACCAGGTTCTGGGCCTTTTCACGCTGGCCTTTGTAATCTTACTGGTGGCTCTGCTGCCAGCCTCCTTCACTGAGAGTGATCCAGGCAGCACTTCCCAGACTCCACCCTGCCCCGGAGACAGGGCTGGCTCCCTGAGCTCTGTCCTCAAGGTTTGTGTCCAGTCAGAGCCAACACTTGGCCTCCCTCCCTCAGCTTCTGGGAATGCAGTCCTTAGTTTCCTCTTGTGCGACTGAGACACACGGGTGCTTTCCTCAGCGGGTAGATGTGGGTTCCACTTGGGTCTTTAGAAGCAAAAGGAAAAGATCCAGGCCTTCAAAAAGACCTCCCAGACTGCGAGTGCACACCAGTGGTGTGTGACTTTCCTGTCCCTCCTTCACCAGATGGAAACAAAGCAACAAAGTGCAGCTGAGGGGCCTTAGCTGCAGGCTCTGCAATCTATGCTGGGCTTGGGCCACTGAGCAACGCAGAAAACCAAATGTTTCCAACTTTGGTGAGAACTGGTACTTCCAACCAAGATTTCCTGGCAAGGGACAGACCACACCACCTTAGCCTCCCTAGTACTTTGTTTTTGAGCACCAGAGGTCAGCAATCTTCCACCCACCTGCTCCAAGGACCTGAGCATGGCGTGCTGCTGCCAAGCTCAGACTCACCAGCGCTTCTCTGCAGGAGATGACCAGCATGTGATCGCCAGTCCCCACAAGAGCCTGAGGGACTGGAGATGCCCTGGAATCCAAGGTCTCACCCCAGGGTGGAATCTGGTGATGGTGTTTTGGGGCACACATCTCAGCCCTCAGTGCTTCAAGACTAACACCCAGGACACCTGGAGCTGCTGCTGTGACAGTATCTGTAGTGACCGCTTTATGAGACATCACTGCACAGGTAGCATGACAAAATACTTGCACTGTTTTGAGGAAACAAAACAATGGCAAGTGAGGCATACGGCCCAAGCCCAGGGCAGAAGCAGCCTCAGCCACACAGGGACAACACCTTACTGAACCAGAGCCTGCGTGTGCCCAGGTACCTGGTGAGGTTCCTGCTCCTGACTGAGGGGCAGTAAATGACTAGGCCAGCACTTCTGCTGAAACACAGGGAGCATGGATGCTGGGCCAGGAAGACAGTGATCGCCGAGGTGGAAAGAGACCCACTGCTCCTGTTTCCTACTTGGGGCCCTCAGGCCAGGGTCCCGAGGAAGCCCACAAGAGGAGAATCCCAGATATGAGCAAGAGACCTCCAGCAATCCCTCAGTATTAGTCAGGGTGTGGCCCTGTGCTGAGGAAAGCCCTGGGCAAAGACCTACCTGAGGGTGGAAGCAGTGGCCCTGGAACAGCCAAGGGGCCGGGTGTGTAGAAGACCCAGCCTTGGGTGGGGACAAGTAGCCTCACACAAGGCCCTGTCCAGGCCTAACAAATCCTGGAAGCCGGACGCAAAACGACCAAGGAGCTTCCAAATAATTGTCCAGAACCAAGGGCAAGAACGCTTAGAGGAATATAAAAATATCATCCAATCAAAGAGTTCCAGACGTGAAAGGAGAAAAATCAGTCTGTCAAAACCAGCCCAGAACCAACTAGAGGGCAGAACTGGCAGGGAAGGACAATGAAACAGTCATTACGACTCAGTTGCACGCATCCCAGGTCAAGCAGAGCTGCAGAGCTGCAGAACAGTACAAACTGAATGGAGAGGAGCACGTAGCCACAGCAGAGGAACGCAGTAGAAGGCCTTGGCCGGGGGAAAGGTTGCCATGCAGTACCATGGGCCTTAGACCGCATGAGGTCTGGCACACATAGGGAGCCCTGGCAGCTCGCCAGTGATCCCTCTCCAGCACCCAGAGAGCAGCAGCCCATTTGGCATGATCTCCCAGAAGGTGGAGAGGGGCACATACTCTGTACCTTCTATGGCCAGCATTACTTGGACACCAAAACTGGACAAAGACAAGAAAACAACACATCAATGCCCTGTGACAGAGGAGGCAATAGGCAGATCAGAAAGGTAAGTAAAACCCACTCTACTCAGCAGCACAGCTGCATGCACAACGTCCACCAGAAGCTACGGAGAACCTACTAGAAGGGAACAAGCTCAGCAAAATAGCAAGATCCATACACAAAATCCAGTGGTGTTTCTACAGAATGGGGAGAGCCAGAAGCCAAAATCTAAAATGCCATTGTAATACCACCAAAAATACAAAGATGGGGACAAACTTCACAGAAGATGTATAAGCACTGCGTGGGGTCTCTAGGGGACACTGAGAGCTGAAGATGACCTTGCAAATGAGGCAGGGCTAGCCCTGTGGTGGACAGGCACATTTAGAACTGTCCAAGGACACCATTCTCTCCACACACACCTACAGGTCATAGGCTATCTCAAGTGGAATCCTAACAGGTCCACACACACCTACAGGTCACACGCTATCTCAAGTGGAATCCTAACAGGTCCACGCACACCTACAGGTCACACGTTATCTCAAGTGGAATCCTAACAGGTCCACGCACACCTACAGGTCACACGCTATCTCAAGTGGAATCCTAACAGGTCCACGCACACCTACAGGTCACACGTTATCTCAAGTGGAATTCTAACAGGTCCACACACACCTACAGGTCACATGCTATCTCAAGTGGAATCCTAACAGGTTTTTGGGTAGAAGACAGAAAACGGAAAAAATCCATGAAATGCAAAGCATCAAGAACAGCCAACGAGGGGCTGGAGCGGTGGCTCAGTGGTAACGGAGCTTGCCTGGCATGCACAGGTACACAAGTTCAAACCTCAGCACCACGTACCCAACGAAGTCTCGGAGAAACAAAAGGCACATGAAAAACTAAATAAAAGAATATGTACACATCTTATACACATTTTATATTGTTTTGTTAAAATCTTGTAAGGTTGCTCAAAAATAAAAAACAAAAAACAACAACAAAAAAAAAACTCTGAAGGCGCCGGGCAAGATGACATGCCTGTAATTGCAGCAGCTCAGGAGGCTGAGACAGGAGGATTTCCAGTTCAAAGCAGCTTAGCAAGGCCCTAAGCAACTTAGCAAGGCCCTGTCTCAAAATAAAATATTTTTAAAAGGAAAAAAAAAAAAGAAAAACTAAATAAAAATTGTTTCTCTCTGTCTCTCTCTCTTAAAAAAATGTTAAAAAAAAGAACAGTCAAAGAACTTTAAAAAGGGGTACAGTGAGAGAACCCCCCCATCAGCAGTCATGATGCCCACTTCTAGACTGACAAAGGACCACTGCAAAGGTGCCAAGGTGTTCATTAGGCAAAGGACAGGCTCTCAACAAGTGGTTGAGAACAACAGGACTCTTGCAGGGAACATGGCACTTGGCTTCAACCTCACATGACATGCAAAATTCTCTCAACATAGGTCATGGGCTGAACACAAAACCCAAAACCCTAAAGTGCCCATAAGGACAGACCTTGGATACTAAGAGCGCAAGCCAGACAAGAACAAGCCTACAGGACAGACTTCACAGCTGACAACTGCCGCTCTTCAGAGGGCAGGCTGGGAGGACGGAGCTCTGCAGGGCGACACAGGCCTTGCATTCAAGCAACGCTGACTCCACACACTCAACAGTAAGATGAACCCAGCAAATAGGGACCAAAAGACCGGAGCAGACATTTTATCAGAGATGATTCACAGATGGCAAAAAAAAAAAACTGCCAATCGGAGCCACAGATGCTGGCAGGAATGTGCGGCTGGGACAGCAGAAGAGCAGGAACCTGGCAGACGTACTTCCTGTGACTCCAAATGCTGCCTTCTAGGTGATTTCCTGAGAGAAATGAGAGTATATATCCACACAAAGCCTTACTCGCTACATTCATAGCAGTTTTATTAACACCAATGTCCATTTCTTGATGAAGAGACACTCATTTTGATAAATAAGTTGTACTTAGTAACAAGAAAAATAGATTACTATTACAATTTGTGCACAAATCTCATAAGCACTATCCTAATAAGCCAGCTACAAAAGTTTATGACACCATTTAGATGGGATTCAGAGATGGCCCAACACAGGGACAGAACACCAGCCAGTGACTGCCAAGGGTGGGGGCCAGGAAAGACTAGCCATGGTGTGGGGGAAATACTCCCTCTTTTGTTTGCCTTGCTAGGACAGAAACCAGGGCCTTAGACATGCTAAATAAGAGCTCTGCCATTGAGCTGCATCTCTAGCCCCCAGTAATTCACACCCACAGCACACATGACAAGTCGATCACAGCTCAGTAAAAGTGGTTAAAAACATCATCAACGCACACATACGTTAGTGTAGGCTGGATAACCCTTAGTGCAGTGCTTGGGACCAGAAGTGTTTTCAATTCTGATGTGTTTTCTGGTTTTTGACTTTTGGAAAATTTCAGATTTTGGATTAGGGATGCTCAATCTCTAGTTTTCTTTGGGTGGTGACATAAGTTATTAAGATTTTCTTTTTTGTACTTCGTTGTACTTTGTGTAATTTTTATAACGTACTCACTCATGGAGTCAAGTCAAATATTTCAAATTCAAGTCTTTTAGTGGAAACAAGTTCATGATTTATTTTTGCTACATAAAAATAGAAATACCAGGCTAATTGACCCTTATTCTGTAAAATCAAGATATCAAGAAACCGTGTGTTTTAAGTGAAATATCCGAACAGCAGAATGTGCTTCGGGCCCTTTTTTCTTCATAAGTGGAACATCACTACTCTAAATGTAACAAAATAAGTCTGTAAATCTTATTTCCAACAATTAACCACAAAACAACTGAAGAAGCGGGGAAAACTACCGCAATAACAGGATTTGCGTATGGCACAGGGGGCTGCAAGGACCTGCACTTTCGGGAGTGCTGGAGCCCATTTCCAGGGCAGGCGACCCCTGCTGCTGCCACCTCACCTGGTACAGCTCCTCCAAGTTGTACCTGATGGACGTGCTGTCCTGGATGGCCCTGACCGCTTCGTGTAGCTTCCGCCACGTGTCCTGAGTGTAGTTGTCCGGCAGCCGCGGCCTGTCTGTGGGAGAGGGGGGTCAGCGGGCGGCGGGCCAGGGCCGGCGGGCCTTGGGGTTACCGCGGCCGAGGGGCGCAGGCGGCAGGAGGGGCCGCGGGCAAGGCCGCGGGGCGGCGGGGCCGGGCCAGGGTAGGCCCGGCAGTTCGGGCCGCGCGCGCGCCCCGCCGTCCGCGCACCCACCTCGGAAGTTCTTGATGACCAGCTTCCTGGAGCCGCCCGCGCCCCCCGGCTTGGCCGCGCTGCCGGCCAGCGCCGCCGGCTTGGTGAGGCCGTTGGTGCGGCCCACGAGCGCCGAGACGCTGCCCTTCCGCGGGCCCTCGTCCGCCATGGCTGGGCCGGACGCCGCCCCGCCCCGTGCGCGCCGGCTCCTCCTCCGCCCCGGCGCTCAGTCCGTGCGCGCCGGCTCCTCCTCCGCCTCGGCGCCCCGGCTGTGCGCGCCCGGCTCTGCCTCCGCTGCGCCGCTCGGTCCGTGCGCCCGTGCCACCCAGGCCCAACGGCCGCCGCACCCGCCCCTGCTGGGGCGCGCGGACCTCCCCATTGCGGGCCGGGCGCGTGGGGACCCCGCAGTCGCCGAGGGCTGGGCGCGCGGGACGCCCCCGTGCAGCGCTGGCAGGGCGCGCGGGGACCACGTTCGCCGCCTGGCCGGGGGGCCATTGGTTCCGCGTCGGGGCGCGCGGGAACTCCCACGCGGGCTCCCGGGCGCACGTTCCCCGGTGAGGTAGGGTCGGCGGGGACGCGGGGCCGGTCCCGAGGCGGCAGTGCGTCCCCACCGCGGCTCGCAGTCCGCAAGGCTCGGGCGCGCGCTAGCTCTCACGGCCGCGGGGTCGGGTGGAGCGAACGGCAGCTGTGCGCGGGCCGCCTTCGTCTCGCCGCCCGCGCAGCGGGCACTCAAACTCCTGGCGCTACACTGGTCCGCTCGCGCCGGTCTTGCGGAACCAACGTGCGGGGACGCGGGGGCTCCGGGCGCAGACGGACCGTGCCGGAAGTGACGCGGCTTGCCGCCCGCGGCCGCCGCCATGGCGCACATCACCATCAACCAGTACCTGCAGCAGGTGGGTCCCGGGTCTCTCCCGGCCTGGCCCGCGGGAGCCGGGCCGGAGCCGCGGCTGCGCTGGCGCCGCGGAGCCACAGAGCGCGCCGGGAGTGCGGGGCCCGGGCGGACGCCGGCGGAGGGAAGGGGAGCGGCCGGGTCGGGTGGCCGCGTCGCTCGGAAGCTGTGAGCGGTTTCGGGGCGGACAGTTCTGAGCTCCAAGCTCCGTGCTGGGCTCGAACCGTGCGGAGACGGCGGCGTGCAGGGCGTCTAGCAGCCCCGCGGGCGATTCCTTAGAAGGCGAGCAGCTCACTGCCTCGGCCGCCGTTAGGACGCGCGCTCCGCGGCTGCTCGTGACTGCGGCGCTGCCCGCCTTGCTGACCTGGGCCTTGGTGCTGCTGTCGCCCTGCAGCGGTCGCTGAGCCGCAGGGCCAGCCCGAGACCGCCGTCGGGAGACTGCGTCCGGCTAACTCTGCTTTCCCTCCAGAAGCGCCGTTCTCCCACCCTCGAACGCCTGTGGCCGGGATTGCTGTGTCCCTGGGGCTGGGCTCTGCCAGCTTCCTGCAGGAAGGGGCTTGGTGAACGGCACAGCAGTTGCTGCGCACCGCAGCTGACCCTGGTGTCCAGAGCCCTCCTGACCGGCCAGAGAAGCCCGATTTCCCTAGTGTGGTATTTTGCGTTTTTCATAGTTTTCTTGTTTTTACATGACATTATTTTGATCTTTTTTATGGCATCTCCGTAAAACTTGAGCTCCGCGAGGCTGGTTGTCTTTCCTACATCTGCATTCGGCCTCAGGAAGTGAAGATGGACAGGGGGAAGACCAGAGGGCAGCAAGGTTGAGCGTTTTGCCAGCGCATGACAGTTACTCATGCTGGGTCGTCTGACCAAGTTTCATTTAAGTTTTCTCTGTCTCATCAAAGCTTCTCTCTTCTTCACAATGTGTTCTCACCCTTTGCCTGTTTTGTCCAGTGAGAATAGTTTGGGCTGATGATGAGAAACAAATGAGTGCTTCCTGGTGCGAGCACTTTTTGCATATTCAGTATTACTTTTTTTTTTTTTCATTTTAGAAAGAGAGGGAGTGGAGGAGGGAGGAGAGAGAATCAGTTATCAATTTTATTTATTTTTATCTGTTTTTTGTTTTTCTGACATTTGTGTATGTGTTGTTGGGGGTTTGAACCCAGGTCCTCATGCATGCCAGGCAAGCCCTAACCACTGCGCCACCACTCCAGCCCCCTGTTCAGTGTTTTCTGAGTGGTTCATCACAGGCCCATTTTACAGAGTGGGTTAAGTGGTCTACGCACATCTCCTGGGCTTGAAGGAGCCCAGCTGGGACTCTGAAACAGGTTCCACAGTCCATGTTCTTAGCACTCAACTTTTTCAAAGGATGTTGTGGGGGAATTGTGCTTAAAACTCAGTGACCCTGTTGCCAACCAACCATTCCTCATCTCAGCACCTGGACAGGAGCCTTGGCCAGCAGCTCCATGGAAGGGTGGGATGTCTGTCTTTCCTGTGTTTGCTGAGATGACTGCCTAGTTGCAGCTGGGGATGGCTTGGCTTTTATCTTCCTTCATGGATGCTTGGGCCAGTACCAAAGGCCTCCTTCCTCAGCATGGTGAGAGGCATGCCATTGGCATGTATGTGCTGGTTTTCGGGGCTCTGTCTCATGGTGTGTTGTAGACTGGCAGGGTGCCTGCCCGTGCTTCAGAGAGGCAGGCCCCTGACTTTGGGCAATCCACCAGTTTATAGCAAGCTGTGAGCAAGACTGCTGTCCACGGACAGGCACAGGTGGAGATATTCATTTCTCAAGGTAATCAGTTGTAAAAACAGCCTTGGAAAAGGGTCCACAGAAAGAGCAGCTGGTCACTGCTTTGCAGTCCCAGGCTGTCTGCAAAGGTCAGGGCCACTTTCATCTGTTCAGACCCCTTTAAAAAAAAAAAAAAAGAAAAAGAGAATCTATTTTCATTGAATTTTTAACATGGCTTTTCTTGCGCTCTTAGTTGTGTACGTGGGTGCTGGGGTTTGAACCTGTGTACTCGTGCATGCTGGGCAAGTGCGGTAACCACCGAGCCACCACTCCAGCCCCCTGTTCAGACCCTTTTTATTCTGTGCTCTGGGCTTCAGTAGGCACCAACTCAGGTTGTGTTTGTCAGGGGTAGGATGGATGGGCTTACCTACGGTTTCTTTGCCATGTGCTCTGTTTTCTGGAGCTGTTATTCTTAGGTTAGCTTGCATACCATTCTCCCCTACTGTGCATCTCTTCATCAGCATTTCTCTCCAAGGGCTATTACTATTTCATTACTGTCCTTTATTTCATTTTTCTGTTCATGCCAGACTTTTTATGTCATGGTGGATTTTTTTAAAAATGGCTTCTTCATTTAAAATTTTTATTTTTCTGCAACCGCATGTTCTGAAAAATTCCCTCATGTGTTCGCTGGGTGCAGTCCTGTCACAGGTCGCATGTGGCCTTCCTGCTCTTTAAGTCCCTTTTAATTGGGATGAGTCCTGCTGTTTTGATGTCCAGGCCAGTCATTTTAACAGTTGTCTTGCCGTCCATGTGTGACTTCAGTGTTTGGATTTGAGCGCAGTTCTCCTGGACTGCCTCTGGGCAGGCCCTCTGTTCATCTGAGAGGCACTATGCTGGTCAGACTCAGTTCCTTCACTGGGATGAGGGTGGTCCATCAGGTTCCTCCATTGTCAAGGGGCCAAGTCTCATCACAGTGCGCACATCATCTGTCAGACAACAGGGTGAGGACTGTGAGCTCCCTGTGTGCCATGACCCACCTGCAGATAGTGGCTGACCTTCACAGGGTCCTTTCCCAAGTCAGCCACTGTGTTAGCACTGACTGACCAAGGAGTGGGTTTCTCTCTTTTTCCTTCCTTCCTCCCTGTACTGGGGAATAAGCCCAAGCAAGTGCTTTGTCAGTGAATCACACTGTCAACCTTCTTTGTATGTTTGTTTATTTTTTAGAGAGGGAGAGTGAGAGAGAAAGAGAAAATCAATTTTATTTATTTATTTCATCTGCTTTTCATTCCTTTGATACTTAGTTGTATATGTGGTGCTAGGGTTTGAACCTGGGTCCTCGCACATGCCAGGCAAGTGCGATAATGCCGAGCCACTGTTCCAGCTCCTCTTTTTATGTTATTAACTGTTGTTTTTTTTTAAATCATTTAAGAAATAATTTCCCCTATATTCTTTTTTAGGAGAAAAAAATGATCATTTTTTAGTGCCATGTTATGCTCTATTATCGTTATTCTTTCTGAAGCTCAAATTGCCCCAGGGCTTCCTCAGCTGGTTTCTGTGGCTTCTGAACCTACCCTGTCCTGCTTGAGTCTTTCTGGTAGTCTCTTCCAGGCTCACCTAGCTCTGGAGTTGGCCCTTTCGCCACAGAGCTCTGAAATTAAGAAACCTGGGTGCCAGGTGAGCTCTGTTCTGTGGAAACTTTGTGATGACAAAGCAGGTGAGCATGTTTTTAAGGAACTGTGAGTTCTGAGAGCAGATGGTGCCCCAAGGTTCCCATGACCGGTGAGCCAGCCCAGGGACGTGCTCATGGTCTTGCTTGGTATGTGGCTGCGTGGTCCAAGCTGCTGTGGCATGACTTGTTGCCTCTCGGAGAAGCACCGGCAGCAAGCAGCAGGTGACCAGCCATTCCTGGAAGCAGTGCCATCCTGTTTTCCCTTCACACATCTCTTTCTTTACTGCCTTGAGGGTGTCAGGTCCACTGTGTCCTGCCGTCTCCAAAGGCTGCCTGGGAGGTCATTGTCAAAGGAGGACTGGGGACACAGGACTGTCCACACTGCTCTTTGGAGGTTGTATGGACCTCAGGGACCTTCTGCCATTAGAAATGTTCTTCCATTTCATAGTGCTCGCCTCACTTCTTTGACTCCTAGCTGCCTGTTGGCTTTCTGCGCAGAGTTCCAGAGCTGTGGACTGCTTCAGTATGGCATGCTAAAGTGTGACCAGTGACCAGGACCCTTGATGTTAACCAGAGTGAGGACCTCTGAGGCTCTTAGGCTATGCCTGAACTCAAATGGGAAATGTGATAAAAAAGCAGTGAGCCTCATAAGAGACTAGTGTGCCTTAAAACTGCAAGGAGGCCTGGGCGCGTTGGCCACAACTGTGATCCCAGCTGCTTGGGAGGCTGAGGCAGGACGATCATCAGTTCAAAGCCAGCTTCAGCAACTTAGCCAAGCCTTACCAACTCAATGAGACCCTGTGTCAAAGAGGGCTGGGGATGTGACTCAGTGGTTAAGTGCCCTCAGATTCAATCCCCGGTAACAAAAACAAAATAACCGCAAGTAGGGATAGTTTTGGACTGTCAACTTGGATGTCCCATTCTTGCTGATAGAGGTGAGCACTGGCCAGCACATTCTGGCAGGTAGCCCCAGCCAGCTCCTCTGCCTAACGCCCCACTTGAGCAAGGATGGCACCTGTCTGTTGGGTTCCTGGCTCTACATGCCCAGGCCTGCCAGGTAGTGTAGGTGGGGTGGGGGTGACTTGAATGACTCTGCCTTCTGCTTTCTCGGGACGTGTGAATGGAATGTGCAGAGACACACGTGTGTTTCTTCTGTTGCCCTTGTTCTTAAACCATAAGTGATGGCTTCAGTCTGCGGGCAGCCTCCTCCTTATGGTGATGGCATGGCGTGCCTGGGTGGCACTTGGCAGTCTAGTGAGCCAGTCTCCTATGGTGGATGTTGGATTATTTCCAGTTTTTTATGTTGGCATGGAACCCACTTTTTGCTTCTAGGAGCTGAATCCTAGAAGCAGGTTCACTGCTTCAGAAAGTAAATGTAGATGCGCTTCATGGCACTCAGTGGCAGGTTCCTTATTGTGTGCTTGTCCTCTGCGTGGTAGTGTCGCCTTCCCTGCAGCCACACTCCTGCCTCAGACTCTCGTGCACATCCTGGTGGTGTGGACGCTGGTGCAAGATTGCTGGGCCATAGCATTTGTTTGCTTTAGTAGAGATGCTGGCCTTCTGCAGTGGCTGTACCAACTTACCCTCCCACCAGCGTGGGCATGCCGGTCACCTCCGTGACTTAGCCACAGACAGCCCCTGCCTTGGGCTCTGTGGCCTGCAGCGGGGTGGCGCGTGAGAGGTTTTTGGCAGGAATTGTACCGTGGTCCTTGTGTCTGGACCTACTCCCAGGCTGGTATGTGTGCCTTGTAGCACAGTCCCCTTGTGCTGGGCAGCCCTCCCATTCGAGTTCACCAGGGACCTCAGCTCTCCAACGTGATGTGCCCTAGGTTGGGGATGCTCCATGCCTTCCCACCTGCAGTGGGTCAGCCAAGAGACGCCTGTGTTAGGTGGGTGTGGGAGCCTCGTCCAGGACCTTTCTGTGTGCCCCTGGCTGTTTGGACACCCTCCTTGTGCTGCCGCTGGTGAGTCACATGGACAGGACAGGCGTAGTAGCACACATAGAGTCCCAGCTACACAGGAGACTGGGGCAGGTGGATTGTTTGAGACCAGCTTAGGCAACACAGTGAGACCACATCTCAAAAGAGTCCTGTGAACGTAAAATGAATACCCATTTGCTGTTATTAGACTGCACTACCTGTGCCACTTTGTGCTGGCCTCTTTCCACCTGTGTGGTTAGAACTTTTTGTAAATATGACTCATAGTTATAAAATGTAGCGAAGCAGGCCTCTGATTTCAAATAGAGCCCCCCTACCTCGGTCAGCTGGTGTAGCCATGCCCTGGGTTGTGGCCTTAGCCAACACACTGTGCATGTTTTTTCTGGTTTTTCTGTTCTGTTTTCTTCCAGGCCAGGCTATACAGTTATATTCCAGTTAGGTTTTTTCCAACCTAACAATGGGCATATTGTGGAATTTCTTGTTAGTACATATGTGTCTATTTTGTTCTTTTTGACCGTAGGTGAGTATGGTTGTATAAATGCAACAGACATTTACTCGATTCCATTTTCTTTTTATTTTATATTTATGTGAATAGAAGACTTGAATTTTGGATGAGTGTGGTTTTCTTTTTTCTTCTTTTCTTTAGCGCTAGGTATCAAACCTAGGGCCTTGCACATGCTAGGGAAGAGCTCTACCACTGAACTACACTTGTAAAATTTCCTTTAACACGGGTCTTTCTGGGTTGTTCAGGCTGGCCTTGAACTTAGAATCCTCCTGCCTCGGCTTCCTGAGTAGCTGGGATTGCAGGTGTGCATCGCCACTCCCGGTTTTTAAGCTTGCTTGCTTGCTTGCTTTCTAGAGAAGGAATCAGTTTTATTTGTTTTTTCATCTGGCCTTTGTTTCTCTGACACTTAGTTGTGTATATGGTGCTGGGGTTTGAACTTGTGCCTTGTGCATGCCAGGCAAGTGCTCCAACTGCTGAGCCACTCCTCTAGCCGCCAGCTGACTTTCTTTTTGAGCCAAGGTCTCACTCTTTGCCTAGGCCGAACTTGGACTCCTCAGCTTAAGTGATCCCTTGGCTTCAGCTTCCTGAGTATTGGAACTACAGGTGCATACCACTGCACCCAGCTTTTCAGCTGATTCCCCCCCCCACAAGCTATGTAAGTGGATTTTCAAACGCATTGTTAGTGTGCCCACATAACGTAGAAACGTTCACATTCATTAATAAACAAATGCTGGGGCTGGAGCTGTGTCTCGGTGAGTACACATGTTCAGACCCCAGCACCTACGTACACAACTAAGTGTCAGCAGTGAAAGCCATGTGAAAAACTCAATAAAAAAACGATTCTCTCTTTCTTTCTTTCTCTCTCACTGGCCTTCTCAGGAAAAAAAAATCTAGACCACTGACTCATTCTGACGTACCTGTTTGTTGTTGTTGTTGTTTTTGCCTCTGGAAAATCCCATTTTGAAATGAAGGCACTGTGTCCTGGTAAAAAGTGCTGGCTTTTTACATTTTGATTTTTACAACCTTTCAAAGTAGAGGGATGAGTTTGGGGTGTGCTGCATAAGGTGAGGGTCTGGTGGAACAGAATGCTTCCTGTCTACTTAGGCCTCCCTTCCACATGTTCCAGGTATATGAAGCGATTGATACCAGAGATGGCGCGTCTTGTGCGGAGCTGGTGTCTTTCAAGCACCCGCATGTGGCAAACCCACGGCTGCAGGTGAGCGGAGGGTTGTGCACGTGGCCTATGGAGAGAATGGGGGCAGCCAGTTCTCCAGAGCTTAGAGTGCAAGTAGAAGAAAATCAGTGTCACTCTTGTTTGGAAACTTTACAGTTCCTTTAGGATTTATGTCATTCTGCTTCCTTGATTGAGATTTGGAGAAGAGAGTAGTGTATCAGGGTGATCCAGCAAAGAGGCAGTGGAGCTTGGACCCAGTCCAGACCTCTGTTCCAGGGCTGTCATGCACCACAGGCATCTCTGTCTAAGCCCCCCAGAAGTGGGCCTCACATGCAGGTAAGCCTGGGGTGGTCGGCGCAGCCTGATGCAGCAGAGCCTGGCTGCCTCTACTGCCTCAGCGGCTTTCGTGCCTCAGCAGTGTAGAGCCCTGGGGCTGCAGAGCCTGGCTATTTATTTGACCTTTTCTGGCAAGCACTTGTCCACCCCTGCTTGAAAATATAAGCACCTTTGACTTGGAGTTTAAATGATATCCAAGCATTTTCTATAGAAACTATTGTTAATATTTTGTAAAGCTCTGTTTCTCACTGATTCTATTTATAAAGTTGGAGAGCAAAGCTGCTTTTGGAAGAAACATGGGGCCACCTGCTTGTGATCACATTGGTCATCTGAGACTGCATCTCAGACCAAGTAAACGGGTCTCTGCTGGTGGCTGCCGGGGTTTGGTTTGCTTTTAGTTTTTTATCACAGAGGTTCCCCGGTGATTATGATGGGCAGAAGGCCTTGAGAACGTTGCTCTAAGCAGAATCAGTGCCGGAGACTTGGCTGGGCCAGTGCACCCCACTGTTTGCGGGCAGCACATCGAGGGAGCCACCCTGTCTGTCTGTCAAATCCCCATTGACCTTTCATCTGGTGGTTCCATTGCTACTGGCCACTGTCTAAGTCAGTTACTTCCAGTGACTGTGGAAGGGTGATTTTTCCTGACACTGATTTCTTCTTCCCTTTAAATATGCAAATATACATATAAATGTGTATAGGTCTTATTTCAATGAAGACTCACTGATTCCTTTTTCTTTTGATTCACTCTGCTATAATTCGTTATGTATTAGTCAGGACTCTACAGAGAAACAGAACCAGTAGAAATTATGTATTTTTTCCCACACATATGGAAAGAGAGAGTTCATCGCAAGGAGCTGGGTGATGTGACTGTGGAGGCTGAGTCGTCCCCTGGTCTGCTGTCTTCAAGCTCGAGGCCCAGGAAAGCCAGGGCATGGCTCGGTCCAAGTCCAGAGGCTTGAGAAGCAGGAGCCCGATAGCATAGGTCCCTCTGAGGACCAGGCAGTCAAGCTGCAGGCACCAGTTCCTGCTTCCTCTCCCTTTTATTCTGTCCAGGTCCCAGCAGGTTGGCTGGTGCCCACCTATGTAAGGGGCTCATCTGCTTCACAGAGCCCACTAGTTCCGCTGCCAGGCTTGTCCAGAAACAAACTCCAGTCTGATGATCCATGGTCCATCAAGTGGACATGCAAAATTAGCCTTTACACATGGTGCTCAAAGTATCTAAACCCTAGCTGTTAGGAAGAGAGAGTTAGAGATTAGTGTTAGCTACTGGCTGGCAGGCCCTGCTCCCTCCAGGAAGCTGCGGCGTGAGCCTCCCAGGCCTCTGCCCTGTGAGACCTTGCCTGTGGAAGACGTGGATTGCACCTTGCTGTCAAGCCCTTAGCGGTTGCTTAACAATGGTTTCTTCACTGACTGACTGTCAAACACTGAAATGCACGTGTAAGTGCAAAGCGGCGTTGTGGCTTCTTGCTCCCTGGAAACCCTGTTAATATAATTGAAGTAATGAACCTTTTATTTAGAACAGGAAAACTTGAAGTACTACTGTGGACTCGGAAGTTTTGAAACAAAGTTTTTGTAAATCTAAATCTCTTTCTGTACATTGTGTTCTTTCTGAGCTTATGATCTTTATTTTTGCCATTTTTCATGTAAATTAGATGGCTTCTCCAGAAGAGAAATGTCAACAAGTTTTGGAACCCCCTTATGATGAAATGTTTGCAGCTCATTTAAGGTAAGCTTTTGGGGAGGAAGAGAAACAGACACAGCTGGAAGTTGCTGACCTCACTAGGGCTTATCTTGCATTGTGTTTGAAAACAGTGACAGATTGACTGAGAAAGCAGACAAGTGCATTGTAATTTCACCTTGGAAAGCTGAGAAGACTTTTGCTCTGAAGAGACACTTGATGTCCATCACAGTGGTCTTTCATTAGCCAGGTGTGGGGCCTGGTTCAGGACCTGCTTTTTTATGGAAATGTGTCTGTTTTTTAACCTTTTTGCTTTGCTGGGAGAGGCCTGGAATTGAGCAAAGCAAAGTACTGCTTTTTGCTATCACCCAGGCAGGCCTGGGATTTCCATCTTCCTGCCTCTGCCTCCTGCGTCTCTGGGGTCGCAGTTGTGGGGAGATGTGGCTGCTTTTGTCCTTGGCTCCTCAGGCCTCCATTGGGGGGAGCAATGTGGGTGCA
The DNA here is from genome assembly GCA_004027875.1 of Aplodontia rufa. Taxonomy (NCBI): domain Eukaryota; kingdom Metazoa; phylum Chordata; class Mammalia; order Rodentia; family Aplodontiidae; genus Aplodontia; species Aplodontia rufa. The sequence goes on along the minus strand of PVKS010013379.1, from coordinate 32,275 downwards.
GGGGAAGACAGGGAGCTCTGTGAACCCAGCCAGATTTCTGAAGAGCTGGGTGTCGCTGTGCCCCTTGCAGCATGAGGCACTCCAGGATTTGCTAGCTCTGCCGCATGTGAAGCCTGGATCTGGTGATGAACTGGTACCGACTGCCCAGTGGGAACCTAGCTGGAACTCCCTGACTCAGTTGCTGCGGCTCAGAGCCTGCTGGAACCGTTTCCTCTGAGACTCGGCGGAGTGCTGCCAGAGCCTCCTAAGGGATTTCTCCTGTGCCAGGTGCTGTGGGCTGGGCAGTCGACGTGTTTGCAGGAGCTCCGGCTTTCCTTCCAGGACTGGCAGGGAGTTGGGCTCTGGAAGCCTCTGGGCTTCTGTGTGTGGGTCCTGTTCTGGCCACCGTCCTCAGCCTGCCATGTCTCTTCCAGGTGCACCTATGCTGTGGGGAACCATGACTTCATAGAGGCATACAAATGTCAGACGGTGATAGTCCAATATCCTTTGTCCCGTGTGTGACAGTGCACTGTCAGTGACCACTGGAGTTCAAGATCTTGAAACAATGGGACAGTTCTTGCCCCTGTAATTAGAAGGGAGTGGAAGTGTTTTGCAGGGGAAATTCATTTAGCCATTTCACTTGGATTCCTGACCTCTGTAGAAGGGAAGGGCCCTGGTAAGAGTAGAGGTTTCATTTAATGAAGAATCGTGTTTGTTCTCTGTAAGCATTAAGTATAGTTATTGGGACTGGTTGAGTCCAAGATTCAGGCTAGGGGGATGAGAGTGGGTTAGATGTGCACCCCTGTTACTAAGCATAGTCCCATATATAAGCTCAGCTTATGTAAGTGCTGCCCTGTAGTTAAGGCCCTCATAGTATGCTCAGTACTGGTATATAGCCTAGGTTTTAGTTTATCTTTTAAAAAACCAACTCTTTTAAATATAGCCAGAAAAGAGTGGGCTACTTGCCAAGTCGTCTTGGACTCAGTGATTCAGGAGTTGATAGACTTTATTTCACAGCTTCTGAAGCACGTAAATATAACTGGTGGTCATCTGGGCTTAGAGAAACCAAACAAATTTTCTTTTCCTTTTTGGGGTAGGGTGGGGTACTACTGGAGATTGAAGACAGAAGCTTTACCACTGAGTCACATCCCCAGCACTTTATTTTTTATTTTGAAATAAGATCTCACTAAGTTGCTTAGGGCTTCATTAAGTGCTGAGGCTGGCCTTGAACTTGTAATCCTCCTGCCTCAGCCTCCTAAGTTGCTGGGATTATACGTGTTGCACCACTGCACCTGAACCAGACAAAGATCTTAAAAAAATCTGAGAACAATCTTTCTTAATTTTGGAGAAAGTGTGTGTGAAATAAACCCATTTAGTATGCTTAGACCTAATGATACATAAGGGTGGGCTGTGCATTAGGATTTGGAATCCTCCTGTTTATTTTTGCCATATGTGGCACCATTCTGTCTTGAATATCACGTCTTCCTTAACCTAGTACGTCATTCCTGCGGGCTTTTCAGGCCCACAAAGAAGAAAACTGGTAAGTATGGACAGAAATAGCTGGAAATTAGGAAAGGGAAGTTTTGTTTTGTTTTTAAGCAACACTTTTAAAAATTTGTTTGAAAGTGGGCTGGAGGGCTGGAGTGATTATGGTGCTTGTGTGGCTGGCACAAGTGCCCAAGTTTGAACCCCAGCACCATGTACACACCGAAGTGTTGAAGCTATAAAGGCTACATGAAGAAAACTAAATAAAATTGATTCTCTCCCTCTCTCTCTCAGTATCCCTCTCTCTTAAGAAAAAAAGAAAAGGTGGGCTAGAGTGGTGGCTCATCAGTTATAGTGTTTGCCTGGCATGCGCGAGGACCTCGATTTAAACTCTAGCACCACATACACAGCTGTCGGTGAAGCAAAGGCCCAATGAAAAACTAAGTAAAATTGATTCTCTCTTTCTCTCTCTCTTGAAAAAAAAAAGATTGTTTAAAAGTAATAGATATTGTGCTTTTCTGTGGATATTTAACATTAGCATGTTGAAATGATAGTATCAACCTGGATTGATAAAGTCATAATCATCCATATAAATTTAACTGGCATTATTTGCAGTAATTCAGTATTAAGAACTGTTTTTATTTCTTTGGGGAGATGTATAATTGGGTTATTTTAAATACCTTGACAAATTGATTTTTTTTTTTAAGAGAGTCAATTTTATTTATTTTTCATCTGGTTTTTGTTTTTCCAATACTTAGTTGGGTATATGGTGCTGGGGTTTGACCTGGGTCCTGGTGCATGCCAGGCAAGCGCTCCACCACTGAGCTACAACTCCAGCCCAACACATTGATTTTTAACTTTGGGGTTAACGATTTATTAGTTGTTTGTCCTAAAGAGACTGAAGGCCTTCTACAAGCCAGCAGCCTTTCCCTTTCTAAGTGTGGACCTTGCTTACATGTTCAGGAAGTCCAGTGTTGGCCTGGCTGCGTGCAGGACTGTCATGACTGTGTGGCACATGGTCTCTTGCCCCTGTGAAGTCTTATCGAGCCACATCTTTTTTTTTTAAAGAGAACGAATCAGTTTTATTTAGTTTCTCACATGGCTTTTATTGTTGTGTATGTGGTGCTGGGGTTCGAACCTGCATCCTCGCACATGTCAGGCAAGTGCCATAACTGCTGAGTTACTGCTTCGGCCCAAGATGCATCTTTTTAAACAGAGCCGTTTGCCCATCTGGGGGTCCAAGGGTTGAGGGAATATGTGGTGTCCTGAGAGTCCCTGTTGGGGAGCGAGCTGGCCCTGAATGGGGTTAGCTGTGGTGTGGAGCCAGCAGTGGGTGTCTGGCCTCTAGGTTGGCCGGAAAGCCTGGCTGCAGCCTGCCTGAATGGAAGACGAGAAAGCAGGCTGCTTCAGGAGGGGCAGTACAGCCTGGGTGTCAGTGTTTTCCCGCCTCTGACGGAGCCCAGGCCTTGTGGCCTCTTCAGACGTGTCTGCCTTTTACTCTGCAGGGCTCTCCCCGTCATGTATGCAGTAGCCCTGGATCTCCGAGTGTTTGCCAACAACGTGAGTGTGATGTCCTGTCACTGTTTCGGAGCTAAACTTCATTCTGTGGACAGATTTCTCCCTGTTGCTCTTGCTGAAGCCAGTTACATGCTGGGAGTTCTGAGCCTACATGGCTCTGAGAGGTGGGGATGAGAAGGGGCTGGGACTCGATTGGCTGCCTCATGTCTGTCCAGGACAGGGTGCTTGGGAAGCCCAAAACCCAGCTGGCAGTGCCACAGACAGACGAAAAGCCCCACAGAAGCTAGGAGAGGGTGGACAGCCTGACACACTCCTGTGCTGTGCTCCATGTACAGGTCTGCAGGACCTTCTCGCCTGTCTGGGGGAATGGGGGACTGTTCACTGCTATGGTCTCCCTCCTTTAAGGAAAGGCAAACCCACAGGCCATAAATGGGGAGTCATCCTAGAGCAGCTCCTCCACTGGGCGAACGTCTGGAAGACATGTACTGAAGTCTGTCTGCCTGGACCCAGCAAGCAGCGAGCCCGTCACCTCCTTGGCTTTGCTCCCTACACCAGATGCCCCAACTCCTATAGACAGAATGGGCAGGGAGTGGGGTCCATTGAGCCTGCAGAAATGTGCAGAAAAGGCCTAAAATCTCATGACCTAGTACCCCAATGTCTAGGGTATAATTGAAAGTCACTGATCACACCAAGGACCAGGGAAATCGCAACTCCTCAAGATTTTGAATGAGAAAAGTCATTTGACAGTCCCCAGCACCAAGATGAGAGCAATTGGAATCATCTGATGAGGAATTTGTGTTACTTTTTTTTTTTAAATCACTTTTATTATTTTTTTTTCATCTGGTTTTCATTGCTCTGACACTTAGTTGTACATGTGGTGCTGAGGTTCAAACCCGGGTCCTTGCACATGGCAGGCAAGTGCTCTACCACCGAGCCAGTGCTCCAGCCCTTGTTTCACTTCTTATGTTCTGGTGCTGGGGATCTAAGGCAGGGCCTTGGGTATGCTAGGCAAGTGCTCTGCTGCTGATCTACACCCCTAGCCCTTGATGATTTTAAGACAAGTGTCATAGAAATGAATGCTTCGATGAGCAATTTTGAACACCCTTGGAACAAATGAAAATATTGGAAGTCTTAGCAAAGAAACAGAAGATAGAACCAAATGGAAATTTTAGGAAAAGATGCATTACCTGAGAACCCCAGAGAGCTTTTGTGTGTTTAGAAATTTTAACTGGGAAAAATTTTTAAATACCCATGTAAAAATAATAACAAGCTTTTTAAATGTTAATGTGACTGACTTTTAAAACAAAACAAAACTGAACTCTGCTTCCAAGACAAAACTCACCCAGTAGAGTGGCACACTTGTGTCTTAAACCCTTATCTTCTGGTCCCAGCAGAAGCCACCGGGAATCCTGCTGTCTTGTGCTCACTCATTGCAGGGCCTTTGACTGAAGGCCCTGAGGACACTGGCAGAGCAGTTGATGGGAAAGGGAGGCGAGTGTTAATACCTGCCCACATCACTGTAGGCAGTTCTTTTTGGCACTGTGTCAACACTGTAAGAAGCATCTTTTCAAAGGTTGCTACAGTGTGGCCTCTGAAACTTTGCAGTGAAGGTTTTGACTGGTCATCCTGCACTTGAAAGGCTGTTGCACCCATGCATGATTTTCCAGTACCATGGCAGTCTATCGAGTCCTTTCAGGCTGCGTGAAACCACGTGGACTGGGTGGCTTATGAACAGCAGACATGCATTCTCACAGTCTGGAGGCTGGGAAGTCTCAGGTCCAGGGCCCAGCAGATGGGTGTCTGGTCCATGGAGAGGTCTCACTCTCCTTGCATGGTAGGGAGCTTTCTTTTATGACTGTGTCCCCTGAAGCCCTCATTTCCTCTCAAGCCCACTTCCTACTGCCATTTTTTGGGGTTAAGGTTTCAACACCTGATTTTGGGGGCCCAGATACTTAGGCCATAGCTGCCCATTTGGAAAGTTTTGGCTAAGTTATCCAGCAAAAACAAGTGCAACTCATCTGAAAGGTCCTGAAGAAGGGGACGCTGCCTTGCTTGCAGGGTTGACATGCATCTTCCAGTGTGTGTCCTTGGAAGCAGTTGTCATTGGCCACAGATGGCCACCAGTGGTTTGCCTAGAAGCAGCCGATGTACTCGTTGACTTTTGAGTGCTGGTCTGTGCTGCCCACTCCTGGTCTGGCCGGCAGCTGCAGTGGCTGCCAGTGCTGCTCCCAGGGTGACCATCAAGGCAGGGGCCTCTGGGCACTGGTTGCACTTCCCACGTCGTCACAGGGTATTGAGGAGGTGAAGATCCTTAACACCTGTGTGTTGGCAAGGCATTTTGCAGTGGTACAGGTTGACCGGCTGGCTCAAGCGCACATGCTAGAGTGGTGTGTGCTACTGGGAGGGCTGCAGCTTGCTCTGCCTCCCCTCTGATGCCATCAGCACAGACATCAGGACAGAAAGAAGGAGAAATGGCCTGTGTCTCCAGGAAGGTGGCTCTCAGCTTGTGAACCCTCTGCAAGAGCGGGAGATCACCCTGCCCCCTGGTCTTCATGGCCTCCCCAGAGGCAGCTCAGCAGAGCAGGCTTCCTGACGGCATGGTGCCAGCTGCCTTATGGGGAAAGCCCCTAGTCAGCCCACACCAAGGGAGGCCTGGTCTGGGAGGACTGCTGTGATGTTTAGACTTCTCAGATTTCAAAGGTATCCTCCACACGAGGCAAGGTCTGCAAAACCGTTTGGGACTACACCTCTTAAAGGACCCAGTTTTACTTTAAAAACAAATGTTTTCGTGTTCCGTTAGGCAGATCAGCAGTTGGTGAAGAAAGGAAAAAGCAAAGTTGGGGATATGTTGGAAAAAGCCGCTGAGTTGTTGATGAGCTGCTTCCGCGTCTGTGCCAGCGACACGTGAGTGACGGTTTGGGAACCAGGACGTCGCCTGTCTGCCTGTAACTGGATTGGCACCTTTGCAGCGTTTGCACTTTGTTGTGTTGGCTGTACTTACACTTGTGTGACGATCCCACATCATTCTCACTTCTTTAAGGGGTCATTTATAGAGAAAATAAAAAGCCCCCCCCCCCCCACGCTCGCCTGCAGCAGTTCCTGCAGACCTCTCCCTTGCTCTCTGGAGCTGCCCCTGTAAACCTCTCCCCTTGCCCTCTAGAGTGACCCCTATAGACCTCTCCCTGGCTCTCTGGAGGGGCCCCTGCAGACCTCTCTCCTGGCTCTCTAGACCTGCCCCTGCAGACCTCTCCCTTGCTCTCCAGAGTTGCCCCTACAGACCTCTCTCTTGGCTGTCCCGAGCAGCCCCTGTAGTAGACCTCTCCCTGGCTCTCTGGAGTGGCCCCTGCAGACCTCTGCCCTGGCTCTCTCAAGTGGCTCCTGCGGACCTCTCCCCTGGCTTTCCACAGCAGTCCCTGCAGACCTCTCCTTGGCTCTGAGCTTTTCTCTGCACTGTGCTCTTGGGGGGGCGGGGAGGGGGTCCTCTGGCAGTAACTTCTATGAGCCTTCGTTTTTGTGAAACTGCCTTTATCTTACCCTGAGGATGGGGGCCTGAGGGCTGAGCCCTCCCCCTGATCCTTTTGTTGTAAGGCCAACACCCTGTTTCCCTCCCTGGTGTGGAAGGAGTCTTTCTCCACTGGCAGGTTTTCTGTGATTTGACTCCATGGTGCCTACCTGGTTTCAGTTTCTCCTGCTTAGCGTTTATGTAGTGTTTTGGATCAATGAGTTTACGTGTTTTATCAGGTTCTTTTTATGTTCTTTTATTTTTCAATTTTTTTATCACTCCTTCATTTTGGATCATGTGTATTGACCTGCTTGCAAGGTGGCTGCTCTTAGCTGCCGTTATTAATTCTAGATTCTCTATTGATTCTGCTTTAGAGTTCACATTTTTCTCCTAAAACTCTCTTCATCCATTATATCATCACATTTATTTGATTGTGAGTTTTAGGAAATTTTGTGTGCATCTCTATCATCTCTCTATATTTATTTATGTGTGTATGTATATAGGTATGTATATTTCATATGTACACACATATTTATTATTCTTTTATTATTATTATTGTTTTTTTTCTGAGACAGTCTCGTTAAGTTGTCCACTTTGGCCTGGCCTTGAACTTGCCTCTCCTGCTTCAGCCTCCTGGGTAGCTGGGATCACAGGTGTCACCACTGGGCCTGGCTTGGGAATTGCAATATAAACTAAGAGCAGTGGTTCCCAGGAAGTCCTCCAGCTTTGAGTTTCCCTCTGCTCACCCTCCCCCAGGGCAGCCTCCAACATTTCCAGCCACAGCTGGGCTATAGGGAGTCCCCTAGGGTCCCTTGAGGCTCGCCTGCTAGGCTCTTCCTGAGCTATTCCCTGTGTCCTGGACGTCCTTGCTCTTCCCAGCTGTGCCAGTGTTTGAGTGCTTGGCTGGTTGCAGGCTGCTCACCTCAGCCTGGTGGATGTGTGGCTTGAGCTCTTCTCATTCTCTGCTTGCTGGTGACTTGGGGCGTGTTGGACTGCTTCCCATTGTGCCACTGCACCCCTTGCACCCTGGAGCCTGAGGAGCGTCTGGTGGAGAAGCCCAAACCATGCAGCTCTGCACCTGCAAGGCAGTGGTCTCTGCGGCCTTTGATCAGGCAGCAGCCTCTCAGGACGCAGGAGCTCAGCAACTGAAGAGCAAGCAGGAGGGTGGATCTTGTCAGGGTCAGGCAGGTCTGCGCTCAAAGGACACCACTGCAAAGTAAAAGGTGACTGTTGATGGGGAATCTGCACATGGTGTGTCTGACACCAGAAGGAACCGTTACAGCTGAAGAGTAAAAAGACAGACCAGTTTTAAGAAGGGCAAAATTTTTGAAAAATCTTGCAAAGAGGACATATAGATGGCCAAGGGAGCTCATGAAAAGGTGTTCAGGTTGGGACCATGGGAGGTGTCACTTGGTCACCATGCTGGATGGCTCCAGTCGTGGGCGAAGAGAGGAGCAGGGCTGTGGAGCTGGCAGGAGTGGGAGCCCTGCAGCTTCTGCCTCTCCAAGTGGCCTGGCGCTTCCTGGATGCACCTGGGGATAGCCCCAAGAGGTCCATCTCTTCCAGAAGAGTCCCTGAGCCTGGTACCAGCTGTAGCAGTCCCCGTGGACGGAGCAGTGCTGTGCTTGGTCCTTGTCTGTGCGCTTGCCATCTTGTCTTGTGTTTGCATGGCCCCGTGAGGTGGGTCGTTGTTCTTCAGTGGAACCCGGAGAGCGTGAGTGCCTCCTGCTGCAGGCTAGAGCCCCAGTCAGAGGTAAAAGCCATGGATGTGCTGGGGTAGCATCTGCCAGTGGCTGTCAGATGGCCTCAGACCTTTCCAAGGCGAGTGGTGTTTGGAGCTGAGGGTTTCTGTGTGGACACATTTTGGTCTGGGGAGCAGCTTTGCTATCCCTGCTGTGAGTGGCTGTGTTTTCTGTCCCAGGCACCTTACTGTCTGCCTCACTTGATGTTCTCGGGCTTGCACCTCTAGGCAGCCCATTGGGCCTCACTCCCTCAGACAAGCCCCAGGGCAGAGAGAAGACGCAGCTCAACTCTGAGATTCCTTTTCTGTTTTATCAGAAGTTGGATTTTTCCAGTAGCTACTGGGAAGTTCTTGGTCTTCTCTAGCACAGCACACATGGGTTCATCTCCGTTACCTTCTTTCCTCCTTCAGGGAGTGCATTTCAGAGTCATTTGCAAGCATTGGTACACTTTCCTCCAAATGCTTTGGTTCTCCTTTCTCTTTTGAGGCATGCTGTGCCCGTGTGGAACTGTGCAGCTCGCCTGTGCAACCCGCCATGCCCCACTGTGGTCGGGCCTCCATGCTCGCGGTGCCTCCTGGGGCCTGTGCTTGCAGCGACTCTCTTGAGAGCCCTCCCACGCACCTCGTGAGCTCATTCCAGCACAGCAGGAAGAGCAGATGCAGAAGAGCTTCCATGAGGAACTCATGTGGTGCTGCAGGCCGGTCCCTCCGCAGTTGCGTGGAGGGAGTAGCACATGTTCAGCTGGGGCTGGGGTTCTGGTTTGCTCCTTGTCCTTTGTAATGTGAGCTGTGGAATGAGGTGCTTTTCCTCATGGTGTCCTTTTGTCTGGTGAATATGACTGTGCTGTCAGCTCTTAGGCAGTTTGGGAGTTTTAGACAGGTTGTTAGGTGTGAAGCTTGTATTTCCTCTGTGGCTTCAATAACTTTTTCTTCCACAGCCGTGCTGGCATAGAGGACTCTAAGAAGTGGGGGATGCTATTCCTGGTGAACCAGCTGTTTAAGATCTACTTTAAGGTATTCTTCTGCGGAGTTGTCACAACTGTCTTCCCAGACAGCCTATTGCTGTCCATGATCCGCTCAGCCTGGCCTGGTGTGGGAAGGGAGCACAACCACATTTGTAACCTAATGGCCAACTTTCGCTGAGAGCCTCCCACCTGCAAGGAGCTGGCAGCGCGTTTCCAGCTCGGACTCCAAACAGCCCTGTGAGGGAGGGCCGCCGCCTCAGGGACTGTGCCCCAAGCTGGCGCCCTTCCTGCAGTGCTGGACTTTCCGGGCAGATGGCCTTGCTCCTTTATTGCAATAGCAGCTGTGAATTAGGGGTGTATGTAGATGGGTGGGTGGGTAAAGTGTTTTTTCCTACCTAAAATCAGCCAGGTGAAAGGCACTCACGTAGTCACATGTTAGTGGCTGGGCCTTGTCCTTCCACTCCAGGGGACCTCTGGTCTGACCCTGCTGGTATGGGTGAGCATAGGCTCTACCCTCCCTGCAGGGCCACAGCCTCGCAGGGTTCCAGAGGGCACGCTGCCCAGCAAGAGGCTCTCTGCTAACCTGAGACACTTGGTGTTTGCTCTTCCACCTGCCTCTTGTTGATGGGGTCTTTAAACGTTTGTTACAGATCAACAAATTGCACTTGTGTAAACCCCTAATCAGAGCCATCGACAGCTCCAACCTGAGGGAGGATTACAGCACTGCACAGAGAGTGACGTACAAGTACTACGTTGGACGCAAGGCCATGTTCGACAGCGACTTCAAGCAAGGTATGTGGCTGCTCTCCTGGTGTTTACGCAAGGCTCATCGCTGGGCAGGGTGCACACGCAGACTGGGCCAGTGTCCACGCTGGGTCCTAGATGCACAGCCCTTAAGGATGTCCTGAGGTGTCTGAGTGTGACTTCCTCGAATGGACACAGGAACTGTTTTCTCTCCTTGCCTTAGACCTGTAGTCCGTGCTGGCTATGCCTCTCAGGGAAAGAAAAGTACAGCACTTGACTGTGGGCCCCAGTCGAGTGAACAGCAGGTGTCCCTGAGCCTTGCGCCAGTTCACATCACAACTTTTCACTGGCCACACGTGCCAGTTCCCGGGAGTCTCATTACTTCAGCTCATGCTGCTGCTGGCTTCCTCTAGTTTGTGAGCCACCTTGTTCCCTTGGAGCCCTGTGAGAGGCTGGCATGAGGCTGTGCTCATGAAGTCTTCTCTTGGGCCCAAAGCAGACTTCCAAACAAGCTGGATGAAGTATCTGCAAGGAGTGGGATGATTCTGGCTGCTATGTACACAAGAAGGGTGCATTTAGAGTGTTATTTGGTACACATTTTCAGTAATGATAATTTCGGAAATCAAGATCCCCCCCTTAGATAGATTTTTATTTTATCTTTTTAATTTTTTAGAGTTAGTTTTGTTTTCATCAAACCCTCCACTTAGTTGTATATGTGGTGCCATGTCTAAACCTGGGTCCTCGTGTATGCCAGGCAAGCGCTCTATTGCTGAGCCACCACTCCAGTATCCCCCCTTGAAATATTTTTGGTTCCAAGTAAAATAGAAGGTTTGATACAAAATGTCTGAAGTCCCCTGCCTGGATGACAGCAGAAAATCTCAGCTGTTGGAATGTGTTTCTCTGCATGCTTGGATGTGGGCTTGGCCTCCCTGGGCTTTGGCAGAGCACTCACCTCTGGGCAGGCTGAGAAGTTGCCTCCTGACGTCAGGCTATGGCATGTGCAGCTCTCAGCTCAGTCTCAAGGGGTCCCAGTGTCTCTGGTCTCTTCTGTGTGACAGCCACGCTCCCTGTGGTTTTTGCCAGGCATGGCCGTGCTGCCCAGGAGCAGAGGCAGAGTTCCCAGTGCAGACCCCCTGGCCCAGGGCCTGAGGCCTCGCTTCAGTGGTGGGGTATGCGTCTGTGCTTTTGTATTGGGGACTTGGTGCTGTGTAGCAGGCCATGTGCTGTTGTCTGAACCCCTTGCTTTGCCAGTTCCTGAACCACACTCCAATTGCAGGATCCCTCATCTTGGAAGGGAGGGAGTCCTTGTCCCCAGGCTGTGCTTGCCGCTGTCAGCTTGTAGTCTCAGGAACAAGCTGCTGCCTCCAGCCTTTGACAGAACTCCTCCTCAGCACATGCTACACTGAAGGTTCATGGGTGCACTCTGCAGACTTGATCTTGGGAAACCAAATCTCTTTATGTCTCAAAATCTGTTACATTCAATCTGATTTATATGAAACACAATCAATCCCTTTTTAAAGTTAAGGACAGGACCGAATTACTACATTACAAGTCAGTGGTTTTTTTTAGGTGCAGGGTTACCTTGAGGTGTATGCTGAGCTTAAGGGTGGTGTTTCTGAGGTGTCTGTCCTGCTTAATGGTGTGTGAGTAAATTTCCACAGACCTCCGTCTTTTGCATGCTGCGGCTTTCCAATAACTGTGTGGCTCATCAGACCTTAGGCGAGTTGCCGTCTCAACCAGTCCCTTTCTGCAATGTCCATTGTAAAGTAGGCCTTCCCAGGTAGTTTGGTTGGCTTTGGAGTTGTGGGTTTTACTTACAAAAAATAGCTGGCAACAGAGATGACATGGGGCTGCCGGCTCTGAGATGTCTTGCCTGAGTGGCATGGTGGAGTGGGAGTCGGAGGGGCATGTGCTGGGGTGGCCTGGCCCTGCTGCTCTGACCCATGTGGCTCACTCTCCGCAGCTGAGGAGTACCTATCGTTTGCCTTTGAGCACTGCCACCGTTCAAGCCAGAAGAACAAGAGAATGATCCTGATCTACCTCCTTCCCGTGAAGATGCTGCTGGTGAGTGGCTGTTAGTTTCTCTAGCTCCCAGTGGGTCAGGGAAGTGGATGCATTGATGGGCTTCTAAGACAGCACAGCCAAGGCAGAGAGGATGAGCTGTGCTTGGCCCCAGTGCAGCCAGCACTCTGTGCCTAGCACATCAGGCCCTTCTAGGAAAGGGACCAAGTTCTAGCACTCACATGGCAAGTGTGTTGTTTGTATTTCTTTTTAAATGCTAATCCACAGCAGTGCATTAACCAAGAGAGGAAGGGCCATTCCAGTCCTTAACGAAGAGAGGAAGGGCTATGCCAGTTCTTAACCAAGAGAGGAAGGACCATTCCAGTCCTCAACCAAGAGAGGAAGGGCCATTCCAGTCCTCAACCGAGAGAGGAAGGGCCATTCCAGTCCTTAACGAAGAGAGGAAGGGCTATGCCAGTTCTTAACCAAGAGAGGAAGGACCATTCCAGTCCTCAACCAAGAGAGGAAGGGCCATTCCAGTCCTCAACCAAGAGAGGAAGGGCCATTCCAGTCCTCAACCAAGAGAGGAAGGGCATTTCCAGTCCTCAACCGAGAGAGGAAAGGCCATGCCAGTCCTCAACCGAGAGAGGAAAGGCCATGCCAGTCCTCATCCGAGAGAGGAAGGGCCATTCCAGTCCTCATCTGAGAGAAGAAGGGCCATTCCATTCCTCATCCGATAGAGGAAGGGCCATGCCAGTCCTCATCCGAGAGAAGAAGGGCCATTCCATTCCTCAACCGAGAGAGGAAGGGCCATGCCAGTCCTCATCCGAGAGAAGAAGGGCCATTCCAGTCCTCAACTGAGAGAGGAAGGGCCATGCCAGTCCTCAGCCAAGAGAGGAAGGGCCATTCCAGTCCTCATCTGAGAGAAGAAGGGCCATTCCATTCCTCAACCGAGAGAGGAAGGGCCATGCCAGTCCTCATCCGAGAGAGGAAGGACCATTCCAGTCCTCAACCGAGAGAGGAAGGGCCATGCCAGTCCTCAGCCAAGAGAGGAAGGGCCATTCCAGTCCTCATCTGAGAGAAGAAGGGCCATTCCATTCCTCATCCGATAGAGGAAAGGCCATGCCAGTCCTCAACCGAGAGGAAGGACTCTTCCAGTCTACCTGTAGGTTCGTAGGGTGCTTGAACAGGAAGCCCCCGAGAAGTCAGGCAGTGGACACCACCACATCTGAGTTAGGGCTTGGAAGGAGTGCCGTGCCCACATGCAGATGGTGCCCTGCCCCTCCCCACTGCATCCCTCCTGTGCTCCTGCTCCTCTTATCGTGAGTGATTGGGGACTGGAAAGCTTGCTGTTCCCAGGTTTCCTGGAAGTTCTTTTCTTTAGCATACTGTGATTTTTTTTTTTAAAGAGACAGGGACAGTGAGAGAGAGAAAGAGAGAAACAACTTTATTTAGTTTTTCACATGGCCTTAGTTGCTCCAACACTCAGTTGTGTACGTGGTGCTGGGGTTTGAACCCGGGTCCTGGTGCTTGCCAGGCTAGCACCGAAACCGCTGAGCCACCGCTCCAGCCCCCTACTGTGATATTTTTAATCCCCATTCGGCTGCTTAAGAACTAGGGAACTGGGTGTGTGTGTTGTTTGTTTCTTTCTTTTTTCTTTTTTCTTTTTCTTTTCTTTCTTTTTTTTTTTTTTTTTTTAAGAGAGAGGGACAGCAAGAGAGAAAGAGAGAAATAATTTTTATTTAGTTTTTCATGTGGCTTTCATTGCTCCAAGACTTTGTTGTGTACGTGATGCTGGGGTTTGAACTCGAGTAGTCACACATGCCGGGCAAACGCTGTAACTGCTGAGCCACTGCTCCAGCCCCAGCGTGGGTGTTTTTGAACTGGATTCCTCGATAAGACGCTGTTGAAGACAGCTGTGGTGGGAAGCTAACTCTCTGTCCTAGGGCCACATGCCGACCGTTGAGCTCTTGAGGAAGTACCACCTCATGCAGTTTGCTGACGTGACCAGAGCCGTGAGGTAGGTTCTCCTCTTCCATGTGAGCTTCCACATGTATGGCCCAGTAAAGGCTGCTACCATGGGCAGTGGCACTGACGTGTTCTCTTCTGGGTCCTGCCCCAGTGAGGGTAACCTGCTTCTGCTCAACGAGGCGCTGGCGAGGCACGAGACCTTCTTCATCCGCTGCGGCATCTTCCTCATCCTTGAGAAGCTGAAGATCATCACCTACCGGAACCTCTTCAAGAAAGTGTGAGCAAGGCGCGCCCGGGTGGCGGTGGGGGGTGCAGCCTGTGGTGGCTGCGTCCTCAGCGTTCCTGTCCTCTGTGGCGTCCAGCTCGCCCTCCCTGTGTTCTGTATCTGAAGTTAAGTGGGGCAGGGACGCTGGCTCTTCTGAGGCCTTGTGGCCCCAGGCTCTCATGATGAAGCTGCAAACCAGGCAGATGTTCCCTGCAGCTTGGGTGGTCTACACAAGTGGTGAGGGCCCTGTGAACCTGCAGGACACTGAAAGTGACATCCTGATGTCAGAGCTACTAATGTGAGAAAATGGGTGTCCTGGGTTTACTGGAATATTTGTTAATATGAAATTCTGTTTGTACTTGTGGCCTTTTTCTTTTCTTTTCTTTTCTTTTTTTTTTGAGAAAGGGCCAGCGAGGGAAAGAAAGACAGAATCAGTTTTATTTAGTTTTTAACGTGGCCTTTGTTGCTCCAATACTTCGTTGTGTACCTGGTGCTGAGGTTCGAACTCGTGTCCCTGTGCATGCCAGGCAAGTGCCATAACCACCAAGCCATCACTCCAGCCCTGTACTCTAGTGGCTTTTAAAATAGGAAAGTCAGGGCTGGAGCGGTGGCTAAGTGGATGGAGCGCTTGCCTGGCATGTACAAGGACCCCAGTTTGAACCCCAGCACCACATACGCAACTAAGTGTTGGAGAAACAAAGGCCAGATGGAAAAAGAAAGTTGATTCTCTTTCTTTCTCTCTCTCACTCCCCTCCCTCCCTCTTCTTCCCTTTTTCTCCCTTTCTCTCCCTCTCTCCCCCTCTCTTTAGAAAAAGAACGTAGGAAAGTCAGCTCGTATCACAGCTCTTGTTTGCAGACTGTTTCAGGGTAGACATTAGGTGGAACTGTTTCATTCTTTCCGAACTCTGGTTCAATGCCAGATGCCTTTCTGTCTCGCTCATGGACTGCTTTCCCTTTAAAGTAGTGCACCCCGTTGGGAGCTGCAGCAGACGTCTCTTCCTCCTTCTAGGTATCTGCTGCTCAGAACGCATCAGCTGTCTTTGGAGGCCTTTCTGGTCGCACTGAAGTTCATGCACGTGGAGGACGTGGACATCGACGAGGTGCAGTGCATCCTGGCCAACCTGATATACATGGTGCGTCCTTGTCCCCTGGAGCTGGAATTTGGAGCCTTAGTGTGGTGGCCTCTTGCCTTTCCAAAGGCATTTTGGGGTGGAAATACCAACCATGGGGCCTCCGGGGTGAGGGTGGGTGGTGTGACATGTGTGTTTGACTCCTTGTCCCTGTGAGCTGTGCTGCACTAGCACTGGGGGGCTTGCTGCCGTCTAGCGTCTGGTGTGACTCAGGTTCAGACGTGTAACCAACTCCATTCTCTCCTCTAGGGCCACATTAAAGGCTACATATCCCATCAGCATCAGAAGCTAGTTGTCAGCAAGCAGAACCCGTTTCCCCCGCTATCGACAGTGTGCTGATGCACAGAAGGCCTGGGGGCCGCAGAGCGCTGCCTGCCTCGACTTCGGCCTGGCGGCTGTAGCCAACTACAAGCCACACACCACTCTCTGCAGCTGGAATCTCCTGGATGCTTTCCCAGGAATGCTGAGGCTGTTTGCCAGCACTCCTGAGCCTCTGGAACCTTTTTTCATTATTCATACCCAATGTCAGCCCCAGGAAGATGTAGGACTGCTTTTTCAGACAGCCTGCTGGTTGGCAGCACTTGTGAGCTCCCGAGGGAGGCCTGGCACCAGCAGCTGAGCCTCCCTTCCTCAGTGTTGTTAACAGAGGCGATTTTCGTAACTTTTTGTAGCTCTTTCTATAAAAAAGGATATTCTGAATTTATACAGCTGGTGCGCTCTTTACTGTATCTTCCAAGATGTATCTAGTTTTATTTATTAAATCTTAAACTTTATGTGTGATTGAAATACTTTGTTAACTTAGGACTTTTTTAGAGGCAGAATTTGGTCTGACTGAGTTTTCCAGGGCTCACAGCTTGCCTGTATTGGCCTGCTCGGGCTGCCCCAGGTTAAGCTGCCCAACAGCAGGAGTTCATTTCCTCAGCTCTGGACGCTGGAGGTCTGAGAGCAGGTGCAGGAGGCTCTGGTTGCAGCCTCTCAGGAGCTGCGGGTGGCTGTCCTTTGCTGTGTCAGAGACATGATCTCTGCCCCTCCTTAATGGGACCAAAGTCTGGTCAGGTCAGGACCTCCCCTACTACTGCATCTAACCTGAGTCATCTCCAAAGACCCTGCCTCAGACACAGTCTCTGGGCTCTTCAGCATGTGTGGTTTCCATTTGTGAAATGCCCAAGAGGAAAGCTGTGTCAGTTTGTCTCTGCCAGTTGGCAAGTCTGGAGCTGCTTGTGCCCTCTGCACCAGTGTGTGGGTTCAAACTCTGACTCCACGGCTCAGGCTTAGAGCTCAGTCTGCCTGGGGCTCCACCAGTGTCCTCCCTCTGCTCAGGACTTGGTGGGGAGTTGGTCTTTGCACCACGCCATGCCAGCTGGGGGCTCACCTGGAGGCTGGGTGGCTCACTCCCCCAGCAGATGTGCAAGTCCTGGAATCACCTGGCTGAGCAGTGTGGGCAGGCTCTGGGGTCCTTTCCCTGTAGATCCCTCCAGTGATTGTGTGAGTAGAGGCCCAGGGAGCTCTGCATGACTGTGACCAAAATTCCCAGCAGGAGCACTTAGAGGAGGAAGAGTTAAATTTGGGCTGTGGTTCCAAGCTTCAGTACCTGGTCAGCCTGCTCCATCACTGGGCCTGAGGTTAGGCAGAACATGATGAAGGGCACGATGGAGGCAAGCCACTCAGGTCCTGCCGCCAGAAAGCAGCAAGAACGGAGTGCAGCAGAGCCAGGGACAGAATACCAACCTCACAGCTCCAGTCACCCACCTGGTCCAGCCTTGCCCCTGCTACAGTGACCGCCCAGCTAGGCCATTCCGACTGTCAGTCCCCTGATGAGGTTGCAGCCCTCACAATCTCACTTCATCTCGACTTTCCTGCATTAACAGGGCTTTCTGTTGTTTTGTTTTGGGGGGCTCATTTCCCGACCACAGCTTGACCTTGTCTGCTGAGTCTCAGCCAGCTTCCAGCTGACGTCACCTGGCTCTGGTGGACGCAGGGAGGGGTGCGAGCCCGCAGATTCCACACTCTGCAGAGCTACTCTCCCCACCACTCAGCTGTGGTGAGCACAGGCCATGGCTGAGAGTGTGGTCTGGGCAGTTGGAGTGGCTTCTTGCTAGTGAGACCCCCTGGGTTGACCCACATGCCTGCCTCCTCTAGCACATGTGTTCACGGGCCCCATTCTCTTGCAGAGTTGCCTGTGGAAATCTGGTCCTCCCACTGTGCGCAGGGGCCTTAACCATCCTTCAGTCTGGTCACACTGATCTCTGAACTTCATTCTTGTGGGTTTAATGGCAACAGAAAGCGAGGGGCTGTCAGCCTCTCCATATAACTTATTGAGCAGCACAGTGACACCCCAAGTCAAAGGTAAACATGGCTTCTCTGCAGTGAGAGAGCCACCACGTGAAGTGACCCTGAGTGTGGGCTCCAGTGTCTAGATCCGTGCTGGGGCCAAGGTGGCACCCCTGAGTGTGGCTCCGGTGTCCAAATCTGTGCCAAGATCCGGGTGGCATCCCTGAGTGTGAGCTTTGTGTCCAGGCCCATGCTGGGGCCCGTGGGCTCCAGTGTCCAGGCTCATGCCAAGACCCGGATGGCACCCCTGAGTGTGGGCTCCGGTGTCCAGATCTGTGCCAAGACCTGGGTGGCATCCCTGAGTATGGGCTCTGGTGTCCAGATCTGTGCCAAGACCCAGGTGGCATCCCTGAGTGTGAGCTTTGTGTCCAGGCTTGTGCTGGGGCCCAGGTGGCGCCCCTGAGTGTGGGCTCCGGTGTCCAGGCTCATGCCAAGACCCGGGTGGCACCCCTGAGTGTGGGATCCGGGTCCAGGCCCATGAAGGGGCCTGGTTCAAGTCTTATGCATGTACAACCCTGAATAACTGGGTTGGATTCCTGCTAAGAGTGCCCTCTTGGTCCTTTTATTTATTTGTTACTGAGGATTGAGCCAACACCACCCCAGACTTTTTTTTTTTAAGAGAGAATCAATTTTATTTATTTTTCATCTGGCCGTTGTTTCTCCAACACTTAGTTGTGTGGGTGGTGCTGAGATTTGAACCCAGGTCCTCACATATGCCAAGCAAGTGCTCCAACTGCTGAGCCACTGCTCCAGCCGCCCCCCCCTCGCCTCTTTTTTTTATATTGAGACAGGGTCTCACTAATTTGTTGAGGCTGACTTCGAACTTGCCATCCTCCTGCCTCCACCTCCAAAGTTGCTGGAATTTCAGGGGGCTCCACTGCACTCCTCTGATGTGGCCCTTTTAAAACCATCATAGTCAGTTTCTGTTGAGCCACCTGGCCGCTGCAGTGGAGATCTCCCTGGAGACTGTCAGGAGGCACCCCACCCTCCTGCCTCCGACCTCCACTCTCACCCTCTCCATAGTGCTCCCTCTCAGGAGAGCTCTCTGCCTGCCTCACCAGCTTCCGATTGCTCTTTCACCACTGAGTTTCTTCCTACCTGTGACTCGTCGCTCTTGGCTTAGACCTACTGTGTGTGGCCAGGCCACGTCATTGGAGTTTGACCTTGAGGGAGGACAAAGCTGGGAAACGGGTAGGGTTGTGCTGACAGGTTTATTTTTTCACTTAAAGTGTCTGGGTCTTTGGTGAGGCCCCTGTGTAGATGAACAGCTCCAAGGAGGGGACTCCACAGCACTCAGTAGTGGCCTAGTGAGTGGTGACAGAGCGGAGGCCTGGCCTCTTCGCAGTGCTGTGTCCTCCCAGGTCCTCTCTGGCTAGCAGAGTCTTAGTCACCCATCACCTGCTTAAACCAGAGTGAGTACCTGGCGACCTTGGTGAGAAGGAAGGTGAGTGCCTGCTCTCCTGGTGGCGGCGAGCCCAGGATCCCTGTGAGGAACCAGGTGCCCCTGTGCTCCCTGGCCACTGCGCTGCCCCCTACCCAGCGCCCTGCCGCCACACGGGCCCTCTCACAGCCTGTCCTGGTGGTGATGGTCACGTTCAGGACCTGTCCACACTCCTCCCCGTCCACATGTGTGACCGGCAGCCTTGTTGGGGTGTTGCCCAGCCTGGTGCCGTTGAGTATCCAGCCACTGAGGAGGCCCCCTGTCCCTGGGATCAGGACGTGCTCTGCGAAGTCCCTCTCGGGGATGCAGATGGGGAGCCCCATGCCTGGACACTGCACGGGCCACTCCAGTTCCAGCAGCGCGAGGTCATTCTCCCCCGACTCCGCGTCGTACCACATGTGCACGCGCGTGCTCTTGATCCCGACGAGGAGCCCCTCGTCAGCTCTGCCGAAGTCTGAAATCGTGGACAGTCACTTGCAAAGGTGAGTTAGCCAACCAACTTCCCAGCCCTGTGACGAGTGGAGGCTGCCCTGGAACGTGCTGTGCTGGCTTTCACCTGTGGCCCCGACTTCCATGCCCTCTCCTCGCCCTGTCCTGTGGGGCAGTCAGCAGGTGCTGACTGGAAAACCTGAGTTTTGAAGGGGCCAGGAGGCAGAGGCAGTGACTTAGGGGGGTGGAGCAAAGGTGAGCTTATTCAAGGCTCCTTGGTCAGGTAGCTCTGTGGCCTCCCCAGGGCAGTATTGCTGCTGCAGGTGGGAAAGGGTGGAGAGGAGCCGGGAGTGTGGCCCTGCAGCTGAAGCCTTGCGCAGGGACTTGGACCAGTGCCTTGCCACCCAGCCACACGCTGCGGCTCATCAGGGTCAGGTGCAGCTGGTTCTATGGGTGCCATTCCCTCCTCACGCTGTTCACTGGCCTCTTTGTGCCCAGTCTGCTGTGATTTTGCGTACTTCAATATACTTCCTGATCTGGTATCTCAGCATTATCAAAGCTAGATTCAGGGAGTTTTTTAATTTTGTTTTTGCATTAGAAACAAGAACTGCAGCTTCAGGACACTCACTCTGTTCCTGCACGGGATCCTTTCGTTTGCAGTGTGACCTTCAAGGACGTGTGAAGGACTGCTTACCTGTCCTCACACGGATGCCTGTGTGCAGCTGTGAACATGACGCCGTAGCCAGCACAAAGTTCTCCTGGATTAGGACCCCACCACAGAAGTCTTCTCCTCTGGAATTTGTTAGCTGGACCTTCAAGAAATGAGACAGACCCCAAGCGCTGGTGACGGTGGCTGAGAATCAGCCAGCGCATGCCCCCCACTCTGCACTGAGTGGCTGAGCACAGGGGCTCTTGTTTGCTCAGCTTTGAATGGGGCCTCTTCTGGCATGAGGGGAACAGTAGGGATCACATTCACCCTTGTTCTCAACAAAAAATAGAAAGAAAAGTAATAAAATAAGGGATGGTTCTAGGAACCACCCTTGCAGAGGGTGTCTGCCACAGCGACTTCCCTGAGTCTCCTGGGTGTAGAGCTGCTGGTGCCTGATTCAGAGCAGAGAGCCAGGGGGACAGGCTGGAGTTGGTAGGACTGGGTCCCAGGGCAGAGGACTTGGAGCTACGGCTCCTCAGTGTCCAGCAGCTGTGTGAGCGGGGAGAATCACCCAGTGGGCTGGAGGAAACACCAAGTGCCGGGCAGCGCAGCAGGGCCTGGCCTCTAGCAGGAGTGGCTGCCCTGGCACTGCTCTGGGTTTCTAGGCATCTCAGCCATGTCCCAGAACAGCAGTCTAGTGTCTCCATAGAACGCAAGGCTCAGAATCTCACAATGTCTGCAGCCCAATAAGGTCCCAGGCTCATGAAGAGGAAAGCAAGGTATAAGGAGAAGTGTCAACGGAAATTGGCAGAACTGCTATTAGGCGTTGCAGACAAGCTCAAGATAGCAGTCATCCTATTCCAAGTATTAAAAAAGTCAATAGAGACTAAAAAGGATAAAAAAAAGAGCCAAACCAAACTCTGAGACAATGTCTGCACCACATGAACAATGTGGTGATGCAGGACTGCGGACAGGATGGGGTGCGGCCTGTGAGGATGTGGCAGGGGGACCAGTATGGTGCACAGAGGAAGGAGGTGCTTTGGAACAAGCAGGTGCCACCCAGCTGTGGACTTCAGACAGCTATGATACACAAGCTTGGCATCCACCAAGAGAGGAAATGGACAGGACAGAAAATATCTGAAAAAATAATGGCCAGAATTTTTCCAATTTGATTTAAAGTATAGGTTGAGCACCCCAAGTCCAGAAATCTGAAATGCTCCAAAATCCCAAAGCTTTTGAGCTCTGCCTTGACACTCAGATAGTTTTGGAGTTTGAATTTTTGGATTGGAGATGCTCAACTAGGACAGTCTACATAAATATTCCAAAATCAACATTTCTGGTCCCTGGCATTGCAGATATGAGGTATCTGGTCCACACAGCCCACAGGTCCCAGAGCACACCAGGAACAGAAGGAAGTGGCCACAGGACACAGGCGAGGAAGCCACCGGGGCTGTGATAAGGAAGTCACAGAGGCAGAGAAGGCCACGGTGTATGTGGGGCAAACCAGCAGTAGACAGAGGAGATACCCAGCCTAGAGCTCTGGGCCCAGTGGGTGTGGACTGTCCAGACACACAGAGGCGCTGTCCTCGGGCAGAGGGCTGGGTACTCAGGGTGCTGCAGGGGGAGACTGTGTCCTCCACGGCCCCGTCTGCATGCTCACTGTCAGCTGTGCAGCCAGCTGCACACTCACAGCAACACAGAAGCCCGGTACTTGCACTGGCTGCAGGCTGGAGCACGTGACCAGCAGCAGCTCCCGAAGAAGATGGCGTGGTGCTGTGGGAGGCAGGGCCACTGAGCACCAGAGGGCTGGAGCAGGTAGGCCAGCAAGGGAGAGAGAATGGAAACCCACAACCCAAGAGAAGGCAGAAGACAGCAGGAGGTAGATTTAGGCCTAATCTGTCAGTAGCCGCAGTCAAGGCAAAATGGCCCAAGCACCCAGCAGAGAGCATCTGGACCCTGCTGGGCTCTTCTGCAGTTTGTTCTGGAGTCTCCTGCACCCGGTGCCATGGCTCCTGAGCCACCTCTGTACTGCAGCACTTGGCTAGCCTGAGTGCTCTCCACATATTCTTGCTGGGCAGCAAAAACTCGAGCTGGTAGAGTTGGGCCACCGTCTTCGCCTGCCAGGGCCGATGGCTTCCTGAGCAATCCACCCGCCCTGCCTCTACCCTCCAATGCCCGCCTGGCACACCAAGGGGACAGACTATAGGACAGGCTGCAATAGGGTCTCAGCAACCTTAAGGAGGAAGGCAAAAGGCCACTAGGCTGACAACCAAACTGTCCCTTCGGTCCACCACCATCTGCTCCCTCTCTATCCTCGTTCCCAGGCTGGCTTTAAACAGCAGTCTGAGCTCTGTCCTGCTGTCTTCTGCCTCCACCCTGCTGCCGGGGTGCTCCGTGGGCAGAGCTGTCTTGTAAGCCTCAGGGGAGGTGCTCAGGGCTTGCACACGGCCATGTTGAAGCCTCTTAAATTGTGCTGTCTATCATGGTCCACAGAGGCCACCAAGCACCTGAGGTGTTGGTGCTCCCAGTGTAAGAGACAAGGATATTGAAGATCTAGATGAAGAACAACGTGAACAGAGCAAGACTGCATTTCATTATGTGTGGAAATCATTGTATTTTGAGATTATTATTATTTTGGCTTAAACATCTCATCAAACAATTTCACCTGTTTGTATTTATGTCACTGTGGCTACTAGAAAATTCTAAGTTGCTTATGTGGCAAACATCACCTTCCAACCACACTAGGCCACTCTGAAGGACACAGGCCAAAGGAATGGGCCATCCTCCGGGATGGAAGAACAGAAAATGCAGGGAAGTCAAGACCAGTGTGCATGGCTTAAAACCCTAACAATAAGGAAGACAAGACTGGGCTGGAGCAGTGGCTCCGTGGTCATGGTGCTTGTCCGGCATGTGTGAGGACATGTGTTTGAACCCCAGCACCACATACACAACAAAGTGTGGGAGCAATGAAAGTCATATGAAAAACTAAATAAAACTGATTCTTTCTCTGACTCTCACTGTCCCCCTCTCTTAGAAAAAAAAACCCTGACCTATTTTGTGGAGTATTAAAAAAGCAAGAAAATAATAAAATACTGACCAATTTGGCAGATGCAAGAGCTGCCTGAGATTACCTGCGCACAGGAGAACCACTGCACATGTATTGCTGACGTGTCAAGAGTGACCTCTAAGTACAAGTGACTTCTAAGTCAAGCGAGAGGAGTGAATGCCAAAGAGAAATTGGGGGAGCAGAATGCAGAGATGGGATTCCAGCCAGGAGGCTGAGAGCTGGGTTGTATGCAGCCCTGGGCTCTTCTGCCCCCCAGGGGGCTTGGCCACACAGCCGCACCTGGTCAGGAAGGCGGTCACCGCAGTGCCTCCCAGAGAGCCCGAGATGTTCCAGTGCATGACAGCTCTGGGCAGTTGAACAGACAGGAGCCAGCCGAAGCCGTGGGGCCAGCCTTAGAGAGGGAGACTGTAGAGACCCCCGGTTCACAGCGGCCGGTTCCCTTGCTCAGAATCTTTCCATTTGGCAAGCAGCTGGAAAGACGAGATAAAGTGTGCTTTATACACTCGTTACCTGCCACGGGAAGCTGGGAGCTTGCTGCCTGCTGCTCTCTGGTGGCCCGGTGCCCTTGGAAGCCAGTACCCCGCACGCACACTTCTCTTCGTTTGTGGTACAGCACAGGGAGAAAATCAGTCTTCCATGCCAATGTGGGATTTCCGCAGGAGCCACCACAAACTCGCAACCCAAGCGCTGACCTGGACGGGTGACTCACGCGCAACGAGAGCAGGCACAGTCAGGCTGCTCCCCTCTGCGCTCAGGGAGGGAGGCGAGGCTAGTGGGGCAGCACTGCCTGCGGAGCCAGCAAGCCCTCCCCACACACAAGCCTGCTCCTGGCCTCGGGAGGAGGGAGCAGGCAGGGACCACCCAACCCCACCATGGGAACTCACCGCTGGGAGTGCATGACCTTTGATCCTCGCGGAGTCTGTGTCCCTTCGCACAGCTACACATGTAGGAGGCCTGCCCTGGGTGGCAGAAGTGTTGGCAGCCATCAGTCCTCTCTGGGTAACACTGATTTCTGGCTGAAAAGGAGAAGGGAAGCAGAGATGGTTGTGGAAGAGTCATCTTGACAGGTTGTGCATAGGGCTCTGGCTCTCCAGATTGCTGGTCTTCATATGAAGTCCCCTGGGTCCCCAGGGCTTGTGGAGGGGCTAGGACAACGAGGGTGCTCGTGTTGTCCTTGGAGAATGCCTCGGGGTCTGGAAGTCTTCACAGTTGTTGTAGGGTCAGCGTCTGGCTACTTAGCTGCTTTCATGACCACTGCAACAGCTCGTCTCTCCAGATGGTTTCCAGAAGCAGATGCAGGGTAGGATGAGGGCGCTTTAGCGAGACCCACATGAGTGGTCAGCAGATGTGGGAGAGGGGCAAGAGCAGACCCCTCTGGCCTGTGTTCAATGTGGGTGTGTGAGACACTGTCACCTGCAGCTGCTGGGGAGCAAGGGCAGAGGAGGAGATCTGGCTGGAAATGACTTCTCCCCCAGAAGAACTGACTCCAGGTGGACCAGAGGCATTGGAAGGACGAAGTGTATTTGTTAACATGACTGATGATGCTCATAGGAATGGGTTCCCTCTGCCCCATGAGGACGTTTTGCACACATAAAGGGGTGTTGTTTATGAAGCTGTAGTCCTCCCAGTCTGAAGTGCCCCCACTAGCATTTGGCTCGGATAAACCCGTGTGCACCCCCCAGCTTGGACACGCTACAATGCATTAGGGCACTGGGCGGAAAGAATGAGAGGGCTCTCTGGGGTGGCAGTGCAGGCCAGAGGAGCGTAGCCGGTGACCAGATGTGGTTTCTGTGGAGAACCTGACTGGGTTTGCACCCTCTGCCTGGCTGGCCCAGGGCTGTCTGTGGGGGGCCGTGTATGTGGGGGATGGGGCTCACCTACTGCGCAGTTCCTGCCCTCGTAGCCAGGGGAGCATGTACAGGTGTAACTGCGGATGTTGTCCTGGCACGACCCGTTGTTGAGGCAGGGCTGGGACAGGCATGGAGAGCCACCTATTGGAAGAAGGGCAGGCTGCTGTCTCACCTGGGTCTGGGGACCATGCTGGGCTTTGTTCACTGCCCAGGACTCAGGAGGCCAGCTGCCAGGTGCCTTTGGCCCTCTGAGGCGCCACTGCCCTCTCGGTCCCCAACTGTCACTGTTGTGTGCCCCTTGAGGCCCATCTGGACTCCCTTTTTCCTCTTTGTCTGTGTCACCATGCCAGTCTAGAAGTGACTGCAGCTCTTCCTCTCTAATTCCAAGGAGGGTCCTTGCTCTGGCCTCACTGCCACCCTGTGGTTCCCAGTCACTTCCTGTCACATGCTCTCTGTGCTGTAGAAAAAGCCTACCAAGCACCCCCAAACCAGAGCCACCTGGGTCAGAGGTAAAGCTCTCCAAGGTCTAGGATGCACCTTCCCAGGAGCCCCTGAGCCAAGCAGATGGGAGGGGCTGCTCTGGTGGGGACCCTCCTGGCCCTGCTACGGGAGCGGCTCATGTGCCCAGGAACTGCCCAGACATGGGCAGGGCTCCTTGTGATCCTGTTGGTGGCCACTGGGGCTTCCTGAAGCTGGTCCTCTGGTCTGCAGGAACTCTGGGGCCAGGGTCCTTCCTTGGTGGACACTGTGTGCTAGGCGCCAGAGGCTTCGAATGTGGAGTCCACAGACCTCCTGGTCTAACCTC
The DNA here is from genome assembly GCA_004027875.1 of Aplodontia rufa. Lineage (NCBI taxonomy): Eukaryota > Metazoa > Chordata > Mammalia > Rodentia > Aplodontiidae > Aplodontia > Aplodontia rufa. The sequence continues at coordinate 6,402 of PVKS010013379.1, read as the reverse complement.
ATCTGCAGGCAGAGAAGGACAACAAACAGGAGAGCTGGGAGCCACTCACCCCTATAGTATCTCCAGAATTCATCCTGTAAAGTAGAACATGGCAGCGTTACCAGGGTGACCTTCCTTCTTCCATGTCCCTACCCGTAGATGACCTGAAGGTGAGGAAATGTTGACTTCGTACTCCCAATAGGAGACCACCAGAGGAAACCAAGCGGAGTCCTCTAGCCTCGCCGTTCATTCATGTTAAATCTGTCTGCCTCCCGTGTGTTTTCCACAACCTGCTTGAGGAAGGTTGACAGGCAGGGCAGGAGTCGCTGCCTCCCTCCCAGGACTACTCAAGCGCGCCACATCCACCATCCACGTCACCTTTTCTCCTCACAAGCTGATCACAACGTTAGAGGTGTGTGTGGGAGGGGATCTGAAGCTAGTCACTCGGAGCTGAGCTCGGAGAGAAGTGTGTGAGACGCGGCTGAGCTGACTCTCGGCTCTGAGCACCGCGAGGCTGCACAGTGTCCTTCACCAGGACGCTCAGGCGCAGTGCCTCAGCGTTTCAGTCACCAAGGCACATCCCTGAGCTGTGTTAAGACAGCCGGTTTTGGCATTGAAGAAGCTGCCATTTAAAATCGTTTCCGAAACATGCTGAGACCCAGGCCCATGTTGTACTCAGAACCCATGTTAACTATCACTTTTCCGTGCAAAGCTGGGAAACTGCTGTTCGTTTTTCTTTCTGCTGTGCTGGGGATGGAACCAGCCTTGCACAGGCTGGCAAGGGCCCCGCCAGTGAGCTGCGCCCAGCCTGGCGATTTCACCGCATTTTACTCTGAGTTGAAACGTCTACATGCACAAGTTCCGACAAACAGCTGTTGGCGCACCTCTGCCTTCCGATAAGCTTATGGGTAATGAAGAATGGCAGAATATTACTGTATTATTTAAATATGTGCCATCGTGTGTGACAAAACCATTTCTTAACCTGGAGTGTAGATGATGAGACATTTTCTTACTACACAGAAGGGAAGATTGTGTATTTTTTTTTGACATGTGAGGCAGTCAAGTGGTGCCCAGCTGTGGGGGTTTGCCTGGCCTGGGGACTCTGAGCTAGGTCCCCTGCCCTGTGGACCAGGGGCTCGTCTCCTCATCTGTGTGTTTAGGACACCACCTTCCAGGAGCTCACAGGCTCTGAGAAAGCCGTCCCATCAGGAGCGCGGGGAGCTGGGCCCACTCACTGTGACTGCATCGTCTTCGAACACTTCCCTGGCTTCCTCGTGCACACAGATCTCTTCATAGCATTCCCTTTCCAGGTTCCCCTCAAGGAGCTCCTCCAGGACATAGGAGCCAGCACGCTTCCACCTGGCCAGGACACCGTTTGCTCTGGAGGCTGAAAGAAACACTGCAGAGAGAGGGAAGAGATCAGGCCGGTCGTGGACCACGGCCACCTGCTCTGCTGCAGGGCCTGGGCCGGGCCTGGGAACCACCTGGCCACCCCCATGGGGAAGGCCTGCACTCGCTTTGGTTGAGGGAGTGGGCAGCCTTGTGACCTGGGAGTGGACACAGGAGCATTCTCTGTAGAGAAGCTGGGGCCCGGAGGCAACTCAGCGGCCCACGCTAGGCAGCACAGAGCAGAAGCATGGGAGCAGGCAGCTTCTCCTTGGCCTCAGCTTTGTCTGTCCCTCACAGGTGCCTGTCTAGCTGTTGATAACGTCCCAGTCTCCAGTCTCGAACTCCACGCTCATGCAGGCACGCCCACCGCCAACCCAGCGCAGGGTAGGGTGACAGCAGAGGGAGCTGGAAAGACGCAGCCTGCATGCTGGGATGGGGTCCCTGCAGGAGGGAAGGGCATCAGGACCAGCGGTGGCTGTGCAGGAAGCCTGCATCAGGGGCTGCAGGGCAGGAATCTCAGGCTGTCTTCCTGTCACAGACAGTATCTGGGCCTGCTCCTTCCATCTACATGGCCACCCCCAGGCACGTGGGCAGTGGCCCACAGGGCAGTCCTGGGAGACTCGCTGGCCAGAAGTGGCAGGATGACCTTGGGCATCCACCCCCAGGGGCTGGGGTGCTGCAGTGGGACTTGGAAACATGGCCCTGTGTGGCAGGTGGCTCTTGGCCACCTGGGAGACATGGTCTCCTCCACCCAGGGTCGTGGAAGTCACAAGCAGCTGGTGTGGCTGAGATCTGGGTCTCTGGCGAGAAGCGAGGCTGGGAGCAGGCATGACCCAGAGGCAGGGGTTCAGTGAGTACCTGCCACGCAGCAGGGTCTCAGCCCAGCACTGGGGACTTAGCAGAAAACCCAGCAGACTTCACCCAGCTGACAGGGGTTATGCCCCACAGGGAGTGGGTGCTGGAGAAGACTTTGCACAACATCTGGGGTGATGAGGTGCAGGTGTGGAGAGTCTGAGCAGCGGCAGGGCCAGGGAGGTAAAGAGGGTGGTGGGTGGAGAGCATTTCAGGCAGGGGGACAGAGGACTCTGCCCAGTGGAGGCAGGGGTGCCCAAGAGAGTGTGGATGCTCTGTGGCAATGTGGAGCATGGAGTGAGGCCCCTTGGCTGTCCCCATAGCACAGAATATAATTCCTGATTTCTAGCTGGAGATGAGGTTGCCCAGAAAAAAGACCATTTTCCAGACCCCCATGCGCTAAAGGTGCCATGTGCCTAGGTGCTGGCCAAGGAGGCCAGCAGAAGGGCAGGTGGCAGCTGTGGGGACCTTCCTGAAAATAGCTGGTGTGGCCCTTAGCCTCTTCTTCTTGTCCATCCCTCCCTCTTGCTGCCTGGGACACAGGTGTGATGGTTGGAGCCCTAAGCACCATTCTGGAATATGAGGATGAGGACCACCTCCAAGGGGACAGAGTGAGAGTGACCCTCTGGCCCTGGCACACACATCTTCAAATCTTTACATTTGTATGTGAAAGAGAAGTAATTTTCCCCCAATTCTCTCCACCTAAATATTTGGCTAAAAGTGACTGCACCTGTACAGGAGTTGCAAGCACAGCATAGTCATCTGTCGTAGGCCTCCCGGGTTCAGGACAGAGGGGGGACACTGCGCCTCCAGCACTCCTTGTGCCTGTCACTCCTTTTTTGGCAGTGTAAACTTCAGTGAGTTGAAGTTCACTGAGGGTGCTGGTGGGCTCCCAGGGCCAGCTCACGGCAGAAGTCTGTTCAGTCACCACTGGAGGCCACAATTGGAATTGGGCGTGGGCAGGGTCAAGTTCCCTCTGAGGCTTCTCTGGTGGAGCGTGGTGCCTCTTCCAGCCTCCTGTGGCTCCAGGTGCCCCTCGGCTTGGGGTGGAGCCCCACTCAGTGCCTCTTCCAGCCTCCTGTGCCCCTTGGCTTGCGGTGGAGCCCTGCTCTGTGCCTCTTCCAGCCTCCCGTGGCTCCAGGTGCCCCCTCAGCTTGCGGCCGAGCTCCGTGCCTCTTCCAGCCTCCAGCACCACTTGCACGCCTGTCTTCATGTGGCCGTCTTGCCTGGTGTCTGGCCACCTGGCCACCAGAGGAGGACCCCTGCCATGGGTAAGGATGGCCTTGTCCTAACCCAAGACACCTGAGATGGCCCTGTTTCCACAGAGGGCCACCCCGGCCTCCCCATTGTCCCTGAGCAAGGAGGTTGCAGTGATGTCGAGACCAGGGCTGCCCACCTCAGCTGTGTGCCATGAGAACCTCTCCTGCTGCTGCTCCAGTCCTAACACGGATGGGGCGTTCTCCACGCAGCCCTGGGCTCTTACACACGGGGACTCTGCGTCTGCGCACTTGGCTCCCTCTCCCATTTTGCCCAAGCTTCCTGGAGCGCTTGAAGGTTGCCTTTGCTTCCTGTCAGTCTCCACGACTGCAAGTCCTGCTGTGCCTCTCTTCTCCGCAGCCTCTCCTCGCGGTTACCTTGTCCTCGTGTTTGGTGATTTTTTTCTTCTCTTGTCACCAACAGCTCCTTTTCTTTGGCACACTGTTACTGATTGGAATTCTCTGCGGAAAGAGTAAGGCGTCTTCTCCGGAGAGCCTGCACCTGGCTCCCTCAGGGTGGGCACTTCCAGCCAGGGGATGTGGCTCTGAGTTTTGGGGTTTTCCAGACTTCTGGGGAGAGTGAACACGGCCTTCCTGAGGCCTGGGGGAAGTGTTTTCCCTTTCTCTGACCAGCGCTGACTTCCGGACACAGACACGGGTCAGCATGTATGGGAGGAGGGCTGGCGGCTGGGCTCAGGCCACTTTCAGCTCCTGTGGCTGCAGGTGGAGGCCCCAGGGCTCACAAGTCCCTTCTCTTCATGCCTCTCTGGCTCCTATGGGTTCTGACTCTGTGCCAGCCCAGGGACAGTCTGGGGTCGCACCCTCACTGCCTCCACAGATCCCCATGTTGGTTACGCTACCGTGGCTGTCAGGGCAGTGTGATGGGCACAGCATTGTCACTGGCAGAGTTACCTGGGGGTCTCTGTCACTCAGACACAGCTAGCCCTCACTGCACAGCATGGACAGTTAAGATGCTTTCCTAAGGGTTCTAAGCAGAGTGGTACAACCAACTTACTCTGACAAATCAACCTCTGTTGTGTGGATGGTGGAGTACATGGGTTCCGGCCAGTTAGGAGTGGCTGCCCAGACAGCGCGGTCCAGGAGAGATGGGGCCGGAGCCTCTGGAGTGCATAGAATTTCCTGTTAACCACGTTTAAAACCTCCAAAGGGCCAGGTGTGGCAGTGTGCACCTGTCATCCCAGAGGCTTGGGAGCCTGAGGCAGGAGGATGGCAAGTTCAAGGCTAGCTTGGCAATTTAGCAAGACCCTGTCTCAAAACAAGAATGACAATGGGCTGAGGGTGTAGCTCAATGGTAACAGGCCCCTGGGTTTTTTTTTTTTTCCACATTTATTAGAAGTATATTGCGATACAGGATACAGATGAGGGGGAAACATTGTCAAAACTGTAGCAATCAATGTGTATAAACTTTGATAACCAGGGGTAATGCTAACACGTAGATAAGCTACTATGGGTTTCATCTATTGCAGTTTCCCCCAGAAGAACTCATGTGTTAAATGGGTATCTAGTGTAGGAATAACATCGACTTCTGGAATGGTTCCCCCATCTTCCCCATCACCAGACTCCTATGAGTTCTTCGTATACCCTCCCCCCTCCCCATCCCCTTCCTTACACCTCCAAGTTACCTAGGGAGCTTTCGCCCCTGTTGCACTGAAAGTCATTCAATTTGAGGCTTTGTTAGGTCAGCCGTCTGTCCTACTGCTTCAACATAAATTCTAGTATCAACAGATGAGAGAAACCATTCAGGCCCCTGGGTTTAATCCCCAGTACCCCAAACCATACGAAACCCCAAAGTTGAATGAAATTAATTTTAACAATATATTTATTTAATCCATCTCATCACGCAGTCATCATTTACAACCACCACCGAGAGCGGACATTCTCATTGTGTACGAAGCCCTGAAATCCTCTGTACCTTGCCTTAGATAGCCCGTCCTGAGTGCTCAGGGCCAGAGCTGGACAGCACAGTCAGGAGATGCAGGGTGGGGAAACGATCCCACCCTCAGCCGGAAGCCACTGGGGCACCAGGAATGGCCTTTGTCAGCCAGGAGAACCAGGTAGGGGGAGCTGCCCATTTAAAACCTGGGGCAGGGTGCTCTCTGGGTCAGAGCGTGAAGGAGGCCCCAAACACTCAGTCCAGAATTAACCCCTCAGTTAAATGAGAATGAAGACTCCCACAGCACCTGCAGGGACTCAGTGCAACCAGCCACCTCGCCCCAGTAGCTGAGAGTGCAGGTCCTTCCCCCAACTAGCCACCGAGAGCTGGAGACCCCCACCGGTCTATTTGTTCTGGATGTTGGCGAGTCTTAGCTGAAAGTCCTGGTACTACAAAGCCTTAGGGCTGGACATTGCCAGGCCCCGTTGCTCCAGGGCAGAAGGACCCTGAGTGTCCCAGCAGCCACTCCGTAAGAGCTCTGACCACCTAGAGAAGCAGTCTTGGGGACAGGGGCTGCAGGTGACCAACTGGCAGTGTCCACACCCTGCAGAGACCCCTGTCCAGGGCTTTCTAAATCATAGTTTCGCCAGTGTGCACCTGTGCTGGGGTTCTTGGCTGGCCTGGCAGGAGCTTCCAGGCCACCCGTCTCCCTCTGCCTCCACCTGAGGCGCTCCCTGCCTGCCCAGCCCCTGCCCCCTCGTTCCTCATAGCCTCCCCCACAGCATCCCCTCTGTGCCACTTGGCATGGCTATTGGAGGACCCAAGGCCACATCATCATTTCAACACTTTGTCACCAGGTGACAAGATCCAACAGGTTTTGAGAGTCACACAGGCTCCTCCAACTCCTAGGAAAAACCTCACCTACAGATCCTCCATGGGCTATGTTAAAAGGACAAGACAGCAGAGTGGTGACCCAGTCACCTACCTGACGACCCCACCTGGTGGAAGACAAGGATAAGGATTAGGCCACGG
>PVKS010013378.1:0-50943 GCA_004027875.1 Aplodontia rufa | reverse complement strand
TAGGGGCTGGAGCAGTGGCTCAGCAGTTACAGTGCTCACCAGGCATGCACGCACCAGGACGAGGGTTCAAACCCTAGCACTACAAACACAACGAAGTGTTGGAGCAATGAAAGCCACGTGAAAAACTAAATAAAATTGATTCTTTCTCTCTCAGTATCCCTCTCTCTTAAAAAAAAACAAACAGGGGGCTGGAGCGGTGGCTCAGCAGTTATGGCGCTTGCCCGGCATGCGTGAGTACACGGGTTCAAACCCCAGCACCCACATACACAACTAAGTGTCAGAGCAACAAAAGCTACGTGAAAAACTCAATAAAAATTGATTCTCTCTCTCAAAAAAAAAAAAAAACAGCAGAAGAAATACAAATGGCCAATAAACACATGAAAAAATGTTCAACATTCTTAGAAATCAGGGAAATGCAAATAAAAATTACACTGAGATTTCATCTCACTCCAGTGAGAATGGCAATCTTTAAGAGTACAAACATTGGGATTGGGGATTTAGCTCAGTGGCAGAGCGCTTGCCTAGCATGTGCAAGGACCCCTGAGTTCGGTCCTCAGCCCTGAAAAAAAAAAAAAAAAAAAGAATACAAACATCAGGGGCTGGAATGCTGGCTCAGCGGTTATGGTGCTTGCCCGGCATGCACAGGTACACAAGTTCAAGCATCACATACACAACAAAGTCTTGGAGCAATGAAAGCCACATGAAAAACTAAATAAAAAGTGTTTCTCTCTCACTGTCCCACTCTTTAAAAAAAAAAAAAAAAAGAGTACAAACATCAATAAATGCTAGTGAGAATACAGAGGAAAAGCAACACTTACAATACTGTTTGTGGGGTTGTAAGTTAGTACATCCACTATGGAAATCAGTATGAAGGGTCCTCAAAAGAGTAGCACTAAAACCCACATGATCCAGCAGTATATCACTCCTAGATTTTTATCCAAAAGAAGTAGCCAGCATACTATAGCAACAAATCTATATCCATGTTTACAGCTGCACAATTCGCAATACCCAAGTTATAAAACTAGACAAGTGCCTCTCAAAGGACAAATGGCTAAAGAGAATGTGATACATATTGGAGTTTTTATTCAGCCATAAAGAAGAATGAAATTATATCATTTGCTGGAAAATAAATGGAACTCAAGACCATTTTTGAACAAAATAAGCCAGATTCACAAAGTCAAGGGTCACATTTTCTTTCTTGTAGGGAAACTTGGGAGAACAAAGGGTGGGAGGATTGAATTTCATGAAAATAAGAGGGGGACCAATAAAGTGTTACAGAATTAGGGAAGGAGGAAGGGAGAGAAAAGGGAGGTGTCAGGCAACAGAACTGATCAAATTATATCACGTATGTGTGCAAACATGTAACAATGAATTCCACTGTTTTCTTTAATTATGATGTACCAATAAAAATAAAGCTACTGGGTGGATGTGGTGGCTCAGCAGTTAGAGCACTTGCCTGACATGCACGAGGACCCAAGTTCAAACCCCAGCACCATGTACATAACTGCGTGTCAGAGAAATCAGGACCAGATGAAAAATAAATAAAAATTGATTCTTTTTTTCTTTCTATGTCTCCATCTCTCTCTTAAATAAAAAATAAAACTGCTAAAACACAAATTGTTTTTATACCAAAATTATTATTTATTATTTTTTATTCTATTTTAACCCTCATACTTTTTTTTTGTTTCATCTATTTCACTGAACTTACCGCTTGAGCTGCTCTGATTAATTAACTAATGACATTTGTGATTAGCTCATGAGCATGTATTTTTCTTTCACTCCTTCACAACGGAAGAAAAATGCTGGTACTTCCTAATGTAAGCTAGTTTTATGAGGGAAATAAAGAAGTATACCAGAAATAGAATGCAGAGGAAGCCATGTGATAAATGGAAGAAATGTGCACCTGACACTAGGTGAGCAATGGATATAGAGTGTAGGTGGGGAGAGAGACTAGTAAGAAAAGTTTCTCTAAGGTTGACCTCTGATATGATGCTAGGAATTCTATTAAGCAAAATTCATGGGGGGTTCAATAAACTAAGCAGAACTTTCAATATTGCTCTATATAGCATTTTGAACTTCCATGTTAAAAATGCCATTTGTACAACTCTATCTTCTATCAACATATAAAAACGCACGTATTTAATTTAGCAGTTATGACCAATAAAACCCCATGAAGTAATTAGTCTTGAACTCTGTGCTTTTTTAGTTTTGATTATGCCCAAACATGAAAATATTTTTGTCTTAGATGGATTTCTACTTTTAGGAATGATTACCGGATTGGCAGAAAGGCAGCAATTAAATTGGGCTCTTTAGTTTTACTCCGAAAGTTGATACTATAATTTGGTTTCAATTAAGATCCCAGTTTATTCAGATAGTATTTAATTAGCAGAAAGAGAGAGAACTGGAGGCTATCTTTTCTGCATCAACAGAAAATGTGTTGTTTTTACAGACAGTCACACAAGCACTGTGTAAATTACAAAGGACAACTCCTAAATTTAGAATAGAAAATATTGTTTGGTAGATTCGTTTAATGTTTTCTTGACTTTTTGTTCATATGAGAAATAAGAAATCTGGGATACAAAATATATTCTGGAATACAAAACATTCTGAGATGGCATGTGCAAAGCATAATTTAATTTAATTATTGAAAGATTTCATTGGGGAAAATGAATGCTTGAGTTATAAGAAGGCATTTTCATATTAGGTTGTTGCACTTTTGCTCAAATTTGACAGATGACTGCAAAGGTATTTCAAATGGGCTTAGATTTAGATTTGCACCAACAGAATGTTTTTATGAGTGAAAGGAAGAAAATACCCTTCACTGGCTCAAAATGTCAGAGAACTGTGGCGTTTAACCTCTGAATGATGGCTGAACTAAGTCACATGGAGAAAGAACCATGGAAAAAGCTTATCAGAAGCTATAAATTGTGTCAAGATAAATCTTTGAATGTGGATGACACCTTTGCCCATCTGTTTAAATTACTTGAAAATGCTTTTGTAGGTGATAGTGACCTTGATGAATTAGATCCTGGGGAGAAAAAAATAGACTGTGAGGTTTTTCTTTCTCTTAAAACAGTAATTTTCATATTAACACAACAGTAAACTATTTAAAGAGGAACATATTACCAAGAGGACCATAGTTCAAATAAATTACCCAAAGCTCTTTCGTTAAAAATAAACTTTGTGAAATAGACATATGAACTCTTGAAGCATTTTTGTTTTATGTTCAAGTGGCATTGCCAGATTTAGGAAGGGAAAAAATAACCAGGCTGTTGAGTGCAATTTAAATGTTAGATAAACAAGAAACAATTTTTAGAATAAATAGATCATAGGACACATTTGAGAGCTCATTAAACTAAAATATTACTCATTTATCTGGAACTCAAATTTAACTATGCCTGTCCCATATTATTAGAGAAAGAGAAAACAGCAATGGTAAAACTTAAAGAGTTTAATTTAGATGGTGATGTACTTGTATTTATAAAAATTATAATCTGACGTACATTGTTGTTGTTTATATTTTTATTCCTCAATTTAATTTGTCTTTATCATTAAAACTAACTGTATATTTGACTACAGAAAGTTAAGCGATTACAAGTTTAACAATTCCTTTCTAACATAATTGGATGTATTCTACAGGCAATCCATTATGAATGTGTCATTAATATTAACAACTGCAGCAAAATCAAAAGAAGTATCATTCATTGTGATGTCAATTGTGTACTTATTAAATACTGTATTTGCTTTCTAAATTATCTGCAATAATTCTAACAGCAAGGATTTTGGTGGATAACAGTCAAAATGCTTGCGACAGTGTAGCCTGAAATTGATTTCAACAATCTCTCCCTTTGAATAAATTCAGTTCAAGGATTTGAACTGGGCACCATTCTGTGCCAGAATATCTTCTAATAGGAGCAGCATGGAAGTCAAAGTTCATTTCTGGCTCTCTCTGGGCTGCTCTAAGTTTGGTTTGGGTGTTCAGTTTTGGTTAGTGGCCTTTTGTTGAGTAGGAATCAAAGCCTAAAGCAGCCCCAGGTTAGACCACCGTCCTAGCCTCGTCAATTCTTGGCCAGTGCTTTGTTCCAGTACAATTCATATCATCACTCTAGAAAATCATAGCTACTAGAGATTTTTTCTGCATCACCAGAAAATATGATATTCTTGTATTAAAATGCAAATAAAATAATGTAACAAAATTTCATCAATTCTGACAAGCTTTGTAGAATAATAGCAGAACATATTAAGATCAAAGAATTTAACTAATCAGTCATTAATTGTTGTACACATAAGGATATAAATAATTGAGGTTCACTAATCCACTTAGTACATGTCAAAAACATTCTAAAGGAATAAATCCTCTTAATGAATTACAATAGACTGTGGCATGTATAATTTGCCCCCTACCTAGCATAACTCTTTAACACACAGATTCTTTATCGGATGGGGACATTATACACATCATGGTAACTTTTCAAAATCATGCATGCTGGGGGCATACCTCTCAACTTTCTGAATTAGCAGATATGGAGTGACTACAATGTATCAGGTTAAAGAGTCCCAGAGTTAGCTTGATGTTCTTACTTGGTTCAGAATCATTTTTTCCCTACCTGAATACATGACGATAGAAATTTGAAATTGACTTGCATAAGCAGATAGGATAATCAATGCATCATTATTGCTTTATTTGTTTTGTATTATTATTATTATTATTATTATTATTATTATTATTATTATTATTTACCAGGGATTAAACCCGGGGATGCTTAACCACTGAGCCACATCTCCAGCCCTTCTTTTTAGTTTTTTTTTTATTTTGAGAGAGTCTCGCTAAGTTGCTTAAGGCCTGAATTGCTGAGCTTGGCTTTGAACTCCAGATCCTCCTGTCTCAGCCTTCCAAGTCACTGGGTTTACAGGCATGTGCCACTGCACTCAGCTTATTTATTTTTATTATTTTATTGACTTATTTCCTCTCAGGAAATCAATGGTGTTAGGGCACCAATTTAATTTTTCTAATTAATTTTTGTTTTTGACTTTGAAGCATGAGCTTACTATGAGATTTGCTAGAGATGTAAATTCTGTAATCTAAAATGAAGTTACCTAAAACTTATTCCAAAAACAAGAATATTTGATAATCTTTATATTGTAAATAGAAAATACAGAGGTTCTTGGGAATTAGATCTTACAGACAAAAGGTAAGATATCAGACTATAGAATTATCTGAATTCCTTTACCTTCAGTTTACTAGTTGACATTTAAATGACTATGTAATGCTCAATTTCTTTACTTAAATAGTGATAAGTCACTATAAACATAAATAAAATAACAAAATTAGTAAAGCCAAAATTTGTTCCGTTTTAAAGTTTAATGAAATTTACGAATACCTAGAAAGTCTGATCAACATAAAGAGAGAAAAAATACTGTAACATTTCAGAATAAGAACTGAAAATACTATATCAATGGGGATTCTACAAATATTAATAGAATAATAGTGAAATTTGTTTTAAAAAATACTTTATGCTATAAATTTGATAACATGAATGAAATGGGAAAATTTGTAGGGGAAAAAAACTTGTTTTTTAAAGTATGGAATTAGACCACCAGCAACTGAAGACAATTTGGCACATTCTCATGTGGATTTTCTTCTTTTGTTGCAATAGCTCATACCACAAAAACAATATGGTCACAGTGGTCATAAGGAGTCTTCTTGGATATTCTGATTTTAAAATTTATCAAAAGTGATGTCTATATCAAAAAAAAATTTTTAGTATCAAATGAGGCTGGAATCATCCATTTTGATGAGATATTTCCTTTTGTGGGTTTTTGGTCTTGTTTTTGTTTTGAGATGGGATTCTCACTATTTTGTCCAGATTGGCCTGGAACTTCCGAACAGAGGATTCTTCTGTCTCAGCCTCCCAAGTAATTGGGACTACAAATATGCATGCTACTACCCCCGGATTGATGAAACATTTCTTTCTTTTTTTTTTTTTTTTTCAAAGAGAGAAGGACAGTGAGAGAGAGAGGGAGAGACAGAGAGAATCAATTTTTATTGAGTTTTTCACATGGCTTTTGTTGCTCTGACAGTTGTGTAGGTAGGTGCTGGGGTTTGAACCCATGTACTCACACATGCAGGGCAAGCGCCATAACTGCTGAGCCACTGCTCCAGCCCTGAAACATTTTTTAATATTGAATCACCTTTACATTCTGAAATAAACTGTACTTAAGCCTCATTGTTTTCAAATGTACTAATTTCAATTTGCAAACTTTTATATAGAATTTTGATGTCTTTATTTAGAAGTGAAATCAGTATCTTGTTTTCATATGAAGAATTGGAATCCTATTATTTCATTAGATAAGCTGAAAATATTTTCATTTTATGTATGGGTTGATTGAGGGTAAAGAATCTAGGAGCCAGTTTAAATTAAATATATAGGGAAATTTATTGTGTGGTGTGGGTAACATTTTTCATTGGGGAAAATAAATGTAAATAACGTTGTAATAACTGCATTGTTATCAGAGAAATATTACTTTACTTATTATAGTTTTCCAAAGCTTTAAATGTACAATAAATAAAACTATAAACATTGTAGAGATAAACACAGAGCCAAGAAAATTTTTGCTACATCTTCTTTATCTGAAAGAAGGGAAAGTCAGAGGATAACAATGAAAACAGAAGCAATAAAATTAAAATTAGAAAACTTGATGCCATGAAAGTGAAGATTTTTTTTTCATTGCAAAAAATCACCTTCATGAGACAGGATCCCAGCAGAGAACAGAATTCAATTCAGATGAATTTAGGAGAGTCTTTAACCACGCGTAGAAGAAGAATAGATAGGGCACAGGGAAAAAATAAGGAAGTGTTGGAATAACCAGAAGCTGCCAATGAGTGACAGGAAAACATTCCCATCTGTTGGTTTTAAGGACAAGTGAAGGAAGTAATATTCCTGCAGCCCAGCAAGAGATGAAGCTAGGGAGTAGCGACAGCTCATCAGCAGAGGTACAGCCACTGCTAGAACTGTGTTTTGAAGTAGAGAAATGGGGGAAAAAATTAAAAAGCTCCATCCAACCTTTCTTCCTTACTTCTTCTAAAGGCATGCTTTTAAAATAGTCCTCCATTATCTCCACATCCTGGATTTCATTCCCTTGTGTAATCTCCTGCCTCACAGTGTGAGACAAACCAAGTAACTTGCTTCTAGCCAATAGGAAAAAAAAGTAATGATTAGGTTATAAAAGATTGTCACCTGTTTCTTGCTAGCAAATTCTCTGTATTCCCTTTTCAGGTAGTTTCTTTTGATGACAGAAGCTGCCATGTTGTAAAGACCTATGTGGCTTGCTGAGTACAGTGACACACACCTGTAATTCCAGAGATTTGGGAGGCAGGAGGATTACAAGTTCAAGGCCAGCCTCAGCAATTTAGTGAGGCCTTGAGCAACTTAGCAAGACCCTGCCTCAAAATAAAAAATAAAAAGAGGTAGGGATGTAGCTCAGTGGTAAAGCAACCCTGAGTTCAATACCCAGTATTAAAAAGAAAAAAGACATGTTGTGGCAAGGAACTGAGACCTCTAGTCCATCAACAAAGAGAACCTGAATCCTCTGGTGCAGCAACCCGGAAAAAACTGAATTCTGCCAATAACCATGTGGGCTTGGAATTGAATCCATCCTGGGTAGAACCTTCATGTGAGATCATAGACCCTGGATCAACAGGCCAATTCTAGCATTACTGGAGACCATGAAGCAGATGAGCCACCTAGCCATGTGTAGGCCAGGCCCAATATGGCTACAGTTAGGCTCCCTCACTGAGGCTTCCAGCAGACTATATTTTTAGTACGTAGCCAAGGTCATAAACATATTGATTCAGCATATGTACTCAAGGTTGTAAACATTTGCTTGTGAACCTGTGCCCACAGATGTAACTTGTTGGAACTGTGCCTTCTTTCTATGGCCTGCATATGAAAAGGCTCATGGAAGGACTCAAGGGGCTGAGGGCTGAAGCTGGAGGCTGGGAGCTGCTGCCACCTCTGCATAAAGAATGTCTACTATCCTAACGATGCCTTGCATCTTTCTTCAGCTGCCAGGATCCCAAATCTGTTTCTCAGAGTCTGAGCCTCCACCTGGATACCATGTCTTTAACGGCTAACTTTTGAGATGAACTGCTAATGAATATAGACAACTAATAAAGACTTTGGTACCTCGAAATGAAGTGTTGCTATAATAAATACATAAAAATGTGAGAACGCGTTAGAACCAAGCAGTGGTAAAGACTGAATGGATTTTGATGATCATGATGGAGAAAGACCTAAACTGCCTTGAATCAATTGTTAGGAAAAATGTATGCAGCCAGTGAGAGTTCAAAAGCAAGAGAAGATCATGCCCCTTGAAACTGGTAGATGGAGGATCCTAACCCCAAGAAGGTAATGTCTTTCAAGCCTCCATTTCCTTTGTCTTATGAGTCATAGACCAAAATACAGCCATTTTTTTCATTTTTTATTAAGAAATTTATTTATTGAACAATCAAACATGCTTCTGATGAAACAATATAATATATATTTTTTTAAAATTAGATTTACCCCCAAGACCCTCCCCCAGTTACCCACCCTTATCCCCCTCACCCCCCCCACTCCACTCTCCTTCCCATTACATCTCTACAAATGCCTTAGGTTGTATGTCACTACACCTTTCCGGATTTAAAACATGAGAATTGACCTCTTTTCTCAATGGCCAGGGTCAAGCTCCAGCCTCCACAGATGAGTGAAGACATTCGACCCTTGGTTCTCTGGCTTATGCTGATTTCACTCAGCATAATTTCTTCTATACCCATCCAATTACCTTCAAAGAACACAGTCATTTTTTGAAAAGTTGACCACAATTTGCCCATTTTATGTATCTCCCATGTGCAAAATGTGTCCTCCTCAATCCAGGATGCTCAATATCTCATTCACTTGTGGCATCAACTGAGAAGCTCAGAATCTCATGATCTGCAGCACATTTGGATACAGTTCCCTGCTTTTTGGGCTACCTATAAAGTAGAAAGACAAGCTATCTGACCTTTCATACCCAAAATAATTGTAAGATAGGGATGGGATAAACATAATAGAGGTTTCTTATTAAAAAAAAATTTTTAAAGGAGGAATGGGAGGCACTACACAGTCCCTGGTCCATAACAATTCTGAAATCCGCTTGGGAAATATTGCAAGTGTTCCTTATCCTGGCAGTAGACTGTGCCTGGTGAAGGCCTGGTTCCACTCCCTAAGAATTCTCCCATTGTTCACTGTCCTAGTCGTGTTAGTTTTGCCCTCTGCATTCTTTGCTCAGTTTCCTGAGATGTCCTTTGATTCCTATGCACAATTTTAGATGAGTAGCTTTCATAACCAGCTTCCAGACTGTAAAATGCTGGGGGTCTGGGACCTTTCTGAATTGAAGTCCATTTTATTCTCAGTTGGAAGCTTTCTTGTTAACACAATCTTCTATAAAGTTTTGCATGCTTTCTATGTATTACATTATTTTCAGATTATGTTCCCCTCAATTCACAAAGACCATGTGCTCTGCTCCTCTCAAGATAAGTTTTAAGGACACACCTCTCAAAGGTAGATTTTAAATAATATTTAAGATATATTTTTTAAAAAGTTTAAGTGGATGGAAATGCTATCATGATTATACATTACATACATGTGTTGAATTATCTCACCATACCCCATAAGTATGCACAATTAAAATAATAAAAATAATTTTTGAAAGGTAATTATTCTAATCAAATTTTATTCCTGAGTTTATCTTTAAAATCACATTCTAAGCATTTACATAACTTGTAGGGGCAAAATACTGAAGAATCAAGAGAATCAGGTGTGAGAAATGGGGTAATTTTGATTTAAGACCAAATGCATATCCAATTATTACTTTATATGCATTTATGATTGTATAACAACTCAACTCCTTAATAATTTTTTTTTAAAAATCAGCTCTTTGGGGGGATGGACCAGTGGCTCAGCAGTTTCAATGCCAATGATGCAGGTTTGAACCCAGCACCACATACACAAAGAAGTGTCAGAGCAACAAATTCACATGGAAAACTAAATTAAAAATTTTTTAAACTAAATAAAAAAAATGATTCTTGGGGCTGGAGTGGTGGCTCAGTGGTAAGGTGCTTGCCTGGTATGTTCAAGTATGCGAGTTCAAACCCAGCTCCACATACACAACGAAGTGTCCAAGGAATGAAAACCACATGAAAAACTAAATAAATAAATGCTTCTCTCTTTCTCTCTCTCTCTTTCTCACTGTCCCTTCTTTCTTTAAAAAAAAATTAATTCTTTCCTGTTGTCCCTCTTTAAAATTAAAAAAAAATCAGCTTTCTTGAAGTATGATTTACTTACATATGGTAAAATATGCTTCCTGCTTGCTCTATAATGACCTGAGAATACTCTGAAGCTGGAGGAAGCCTTCAGTAGAGGACAGAAAATTTAGTTTGTAGCGATAGGAATATTGTCCCTGTTGGCTTGGTCACACTCCCTGAGCTCACACCAGGTGAGGAAGAAGGAAGGCCCACCTCTGCTTTCCTCTCCAGATCTGGCAGCATCATGTAAACTAGCAGACTCAAGTCAGATTCCTGAGTGGGCTCTGAGAGTTCACCAGAAACAGGGAGTTGGCTATGGCATAGACTTGTTTTTCTCTATTCCCTCCTGTCTAATATAACTATAAACTCTGAAAATGATACAAGAAGCAACCAAAGAAGAACCTTGAAAGGTATAAAGAGGACAGCAAGCTGGGTTCAGTGTCGCATCACTGTAATCCCAGCAACTTGGGAGGCTGGGGCAAAAGGATTGCAAGTTCAAAGCCAGCCTCAGCAACTTAGCGATACCCTAAGCAACTTAGCAAGATCCTGTCTCAAAATAAAAAATAAAAAGGGCTGGGGATGTGACTCAGTGGTACAGTGTCCCTGGGTTCAATCCCTAATACCAAAAAAAAAAAAAAAAAAAGGACAGGAAACTGGTTAGAAACCCCTGGACTTAAGAAACAATGCAGCAGCAGGACATCATGACTCCACCTGCTATGAATTAACCACTTGTCCAACCACTCCCAACACCCCCTCACCCCACTAAAAATAATTCCATATGTCGAAATCCTGATTATTGCAATGGTATTTGGAGGTGAGACTTTTGGGAGGTAGCTAAAGTAAAACCAGGTCATAAGGGTATGGCCATTATTATGGGATTAATAAGACATAATCTCTCTCTCTCTCTCTCTCCAACGTATAAGGATTCAGTAAGAAGACAACTGTCTAAAAAAAAAAAAAAAAGAAGAAGAAGAAGAAGAAGACAACTGTCTGAAATCCAGGAAAAGGGCCCTTACCAGAGACTAATCGCTCTGGAACCCTCAACTCAGGCTTCCAACTTCCAGAGTTGGAGACAAGCCTCATAACGTGGGCAAGAATGGTGGCTAGAAGTGTGCATTGGCCCTGAGATACTTTCCCACTGAGAGCAATGCGGGGGAGAATACCACAGCAAGTGCCAGGCCCAGAAGGCTCGATAAAGGCCAATTCTTGTTAATTGAGCTGAGAATCCTCTCTCCAATAAGAGACTCCAGGATAGCAGAGTTGAGAAGGGGTGTAAAAGGTGAGAAAGATGGGCAGTGTGGTTGAGGAACAAATCATATTTTTACTTTATATGCATTTATGGTTGTACAATAACTCAACTCCATAAGCAAAATTTTTAAAAGATAAAATAAAAAATAAAAGGCAAGAAAGATGCTCCATAAAGAGCACCCAACCCAGGGAGCACATCCAGCCTATAAAGGCAGCCCCATCTGTGCAAACTCCTTCCACTCATTGGGCAGCATCAGAAAAAAACAGTAGAAACCCTGCAACCAGATGAACCCAAAGGATCAAAGTAGTCCTGGAAGGCTCTGAAATTAAAATTCTTTTGGGACTAGATCCCAAAAAGTTAGGTGAGTGACTACCTGTCAAAAATTAAATATTCAGGGCTGGAGTAGTGGCTCAGTGGTTACAGTGCTTGCCTGGCATGCATGAGGACACGGGTTCAAACCCTAGCTAGAGTTTGAATCCACCTTGGCCTTGAACTGTAAAGTCCTATGTGCCATGTTTTACACATATGATAATATTCGTAGTTCTGGAGAATAAGAAGAAGAAATATTTATGTGATCATTATTCAGCCTTCCACACAAGTGCTTCATCTTAGAACAAGACAGAGAGAGAAAAAAAAGGCAAAGTAAGGGAAGGAGACAGAAGAAAACAATATAGGAGATTTTATATCATGTGCATAAAAGCAAATCCAACACAGATTTTTAATAAAGCACCAAAAAAGCAGTCTATTATCATTACCAAATGATTTCATGTCCTTAAAAAGAGAAGTGATTTCCTTACATGAAAGAAGAAAGGAGGGCTGGAATGGTGGCTCAGCGGTTACGGCGCTTGCCTGACATGCATGAGCACACAGGTTCAAACCCCAGCACCACGTACACAACAAAGTGTCTGAGCAAGGAAAGCCACATGAAAAACTAAATAAAGATGATTCTGTCTTTCTCTCTCCCTCTCTCTCTCTCTCACTCTCTCACTCACTGTCACTATTCCTCTTTCTTTAAAAGAAGAAGAAGGAGGAGGAGGAGGAGGAGAAATGGGAGAAGGTAACAGATATGCGAAGGTTGTCCAATTTGAGAAGCACCACAATCAAAGAGAGTATGTGTTGTTCACTTGAGAATTTTAAAAGGACCCCAAATGAAGAGACTCTGACTAGAAGAAGAAATAGCAAACCCTTGTTTCATTGTAGTCAAGTGAAACCCTGGAAAAGTACAGCCCTTCCCAGTAATCCTGTCCCTATCTCTTCCTGCTCATAAACCTCCCTGGTGTGCCTGATGACTCAGGCAGAGTTCAGCGGGAGAGAGTGCCACCCTCTGTTTGAGTTCAGCAATAACATCCTGTGGACGCTGTGGGGCAGAGCCTACTAACTGCTCAGCTGTGTGGTACTGGGCTCTTTCAGCACAACCTACTTAAGAAGTAAAAACAGGAGGAAGATTCACACTTTGGGAATAATTTCTGTACAAAGGCTCCAGTCCTTCCTAATAACCAGGCAACGAAAAGCTTTAAAAATCAACAAAAGTAATTAGTAGCATGTGAATTTACTCACTGTGAATCCCGGCTGGAAATTATTTTTTGTTAAGCTTTGTTTTTCATAGAGGAATAGTGTTAATTATTCAGACTATACAGGTATACGATTTGAGCTATCTTGTCATTTCATTAAATTAATCATAAATATGCATTTATGAAATGTTTTCATCATGTTGTGTGATTTACAGATGCTTCTGCAAAAGCCTGTGATGCAGATTTTTATTAACTTTGCTGAGCGAAATGCATTTTCAGAAAGAAGTTTTTAAAAGACCATGAGATGTAAGCAAAATGGCTAAACTGAACTTGAACGTGGAAATTTGTTTAATGAAGATTATGAGAAAAATATTCATGAAGCACAAAATGAGAAAGTTATTGAAATAAAACAATAAGAGCTTCTATTTTTGTACATAGGCAAATGAAAAAAAGGAGAAAAGAAAGATTTTTTTTCCCCTCTTAATATAAGCAGTAGCACAGCTGCTAAAAATGTTAGGGTTATTCCCACTTAAAGCAAGTAATGTATATTCGTTAATAGGATAAAAGTAGGAATTGGATGGCTAAAACTCATATATATTGGATGGTTAAAACCCACATATATACACTCACAGAGAGACAAATTTCAGTTAATTTAATGTTACTCTATTTGGGAAATGGATAAGAATGAATAATTACAACATATATTAAACCAATTCACTCTAATTTAAAGCATGTGGTTTGGAGAGCATATCATTCATGCAAATCAAATATACCTGCAAGAGCCAAAACAAAAGGGAGGAGACAAAGCAGACATTTTTCAAAATATTTTATTAATGGAAATCCAAATGTGTATGAGTTATACACACTTGTTTTCATCATTACTTAATCAAGTGTTTATCAAAAACCCATTCTATGAAACATTACCGGATGAGATATTTTGTTAGCTGTTGTTCAGTGAAGTCATACAATGCACCAGGGGAAACCATCTCCTTGGATGATCTTTAAGCAAAACTATGAAATGTATTAAACTGGAAGGTTATAAGTGCTGTCTCTCACTTCCCAGAGATCCCCATCTAGGTGTCCCTTGTCCACACAGTCAGGGCCCAGGCCTCAGGAACTTTCCTAGGCGCCCTTCCTAAGCCCAGTATTTGAATATTGCTACGTTTTTTCCAGGGTCTTCCTAAGTCACTTGCTAGTTGCTAGTTAATGGGGAAGATTAATTCCAGCTGTGAGGCAGTAAAGACAGATAATACCATGCTTGTTAAATTGTAGTCTGAGCTGGGAGAGCAAAGCCACAAGACAAATATGGACCATTAGCATTAGTTTTAAGCTCTCTCACTTTTATAAACAGTCTCAATTTTTGCCTTAGAAAAACCTTCTTAGAGACTATAGTATATCTCTTTGAAAACCTAAGCTCAAATTATATTAAATATAATTTCTTGACATTTGTCAGTTGAAATACTCATGTAATATAAACTGAGAAACAAGACTTGTTTCAAGAAATGTTATTATTTAGTGTAAAATTGTTACTATGTAAGAATAGGTGACCGGGGCTAGAGTGAGAGCTCAGCAGTTACCACTCCTGCTGACATACACAAGGACTGGGGTTCCTACCCCAGCACCACATGCGCAACTAAGTGTCACAGCAATGAAAACCAGAAGAAAAATTGATTCTCTCTTAAAAAAAGAAAAAAAAAATATATATATATGACTATGTGATGATATACCTAAAACCAACGAAATTTAGTTTTGCTTCTTCTAAGAATAATAAGAAAAATTGTTGGATATAACTTATGTTAAGCCAGAAGTTGAGTGACTCATCAAAATCTCAAGCATATTAATAAAATAAAAATAATGTCCAGTGAAGATTTATTAATAATTTAAAGGCAAATAATTTCTAACTTGTAAACATTTGACAGAATTATTGTGCTCTAAGAGCATATATTTTTTCAAGTTTTGCAGAGAAATATAAACAACTAACTTTTCTTCACACTGCAATGAGAAAAAAAAAAAACTAAGATGCAAATGTGGGCAGTTTGGTGTCATCTTAATGATCTATCCAGTCACAGCATAGCCCATTTCGTATATTGTGCTCTGCTAAGATGGACTTAGAAGCTAAATCAATTGAAAAACCGCTGATTGGTTGGCTTGGCATAGCCTCAGTAAGTGTGGTCATTTTCCCAGATTATTATAGGACTATTTTATTTAATGCAATTTCACTAATCCAAAAATGAAATTTTTACTACAAATCAGATTTTACACCACTTAGAGGAAATGATATGCTGAGGAAATTGACAGGTCTTTCCTAGAGATGTTTACTCTAATTGCAACTGTTTTCAAATATTATAGTAGTAACCATTGATAGAAAAGTAATTAATGTGCTAATTACAAATGTGCCCTTCCATATAGCAGAGTCACAAAGCCTCTGCTTGGCAGGACTTTTCACTTAGTTTGAAGAACTGAAGTAACTTAGAAATCAAATTAGAGCCTTAAGAGAGTATAATCAGGGGGTAGGCAGTGGCTCAACGGTTATGAGTGTGCTTGGCATGCATAAAAACCCAGGTTCAAACCCCAGCACCACGTACACAATGAAATGTCAGAGTAACAAAAATCAGATGAAAAACTAAATAAATTGCTTCTCTATCTCTCTTTTTCTCTCTCTCACTGTCCCTCCCTCTCTCTCTCTCTCTCTCTTTTTAAGAAAGATGGGACAGTGAGAGAGAGAGAGAAGCAATTTTTATTTAGTTTTTCATGTGACTTTCATTCCTCGGACACTTCATTTTGTACGTGGTGCTGGGGTTTGAACTCAAGTACTTGTGCATGTCAGGCAAGCGCCATAACCTCCTAGCCACCACTCCAGCCCCATGTCCCTCTCTCTTTTTAAAAAAAGAACAAAAAGTATGTTCAATGAAAAAAAATTACAGATTTAAGAAATAAGAAAAATTAATTTCATCTGGCTTATCACTCCCCAGATTTGGGCATCCCAGACATTGAATTCACCCCTTGAAACACAGCAGCAGCCTAACATAAAGCTGTGGAAGTATCCTTAATTTATAAAGCAGGGATGTTATAAACAGGACTGTGACTCAGGACACTGAAGCAGGAAGATCTCGAGTTCAAAGCTGGCCTCAGCAACTTAGGCAAGCCCTAAGCAGTGATAAAGCATCCCTGGTATAAAAAAAAAAAAAAGCACAGATGTGAACTTCTACTTCTCCTCCTCAGTCTCATTATTAAAAAAAAAAAAGTCCATAAAATCTGTAATTCAAATGTGAGACTAATTTATTCAAATTTACCAAACTTTACTATATAGGGGGAAAATTGGTCTATGGAATATTTAAAAGTGATAAATCGGGCTGGAGTGGCTACTCAGCGGGTACAGCGCTTGCCTAGCATGTGCAGGGACGCGAGTTCAAACCCCAGCACCACGCACAGGATGAAATGTTGGAGCAACGGAGGCCATGTGAAAAACTAAATAAAGTTGATTCTCTTTCTCTCTCACTGTCCCTCTCTTTAAAAATAAATAAAAATGAAAATGAAAGTGATAAATCAGTGATTTTTTTTCAACATTAAACACATTCAGAAGGCACAGAAGACCCAAGCTTTTTGATTTGTGTTGTTCTTGTTTAGGGCTGGCTGCTATTTCTTTAGAATTCTGCCTTTTTTAAGAGAGAAGGACAGTGAGAGAGGTGGGGGAGACAGAGAGAATCAACTCTTATTGAGTTTTTCACATGATCTTCGTTGCTCTGACGCTTAGTTGTGTATGTGGGTGCTGGGGTTTGAACCCGAGTACTTGCGCATGCCAGGCAAGCGCCATAACCGCTGAGCCACGGCTCCAGCCCCTCTGGCTGCTATTTCTGTTTGCTATTTCTGGCAGTCTGCACAGTTTTCTTCTGGTCATATGGCATTTTGTTCATTCACACTGTCAATGTTCACAGGGCCCAGATGCCCAGGAATGGACTTAGGTGAACAATGAGCCTTCCTGTGATCCTGGCATGACTTTCCCTCTGCTACAGTAGGCTTCCATTTCAGGGCCCTTTCTCCTTTGTATTTGCCCTAATTCACTAAGGTAATAGAGGACAATATTTAGTGACCTCATGTTAGCCAAGAAAAATAAAGGAAGGAAGGGAGGGAGCAAGAGATGGAGAAAAGGGGAGAAAGAATGAGAGGAGGGGAGGGAAAAGGAAAGGAAAGAGATGAAAATAGAGAAAAGAGAATTTGTTATTGTTGGTATTCTAATGGACTCCTCAAAGGCACCTGCACCAAATCTATACATGAAAAACTTTCTTTGGTGGAAGGGAGTGGTGCATGACAGACAGGGAGCTCAAGGGGACTTTGGTAATTTGTTTCTAAACGTGCTTACTAGTTCCATAGGTAGACTCAATTTGTAACAATTCATCAAATTGTACAAGAAGGACATGTGTACTTTTTTAGTGTATGTATTTCCCTAAAACATTTTAAAATAAAACATGTGCTACATGGAAATATGCAATATCTTCCATCTGTTTTAAGTTTGCCTGGACGAAGTGACCTTGAAAGTGAATTAAGACAGCTATCAACTTTGCACTCAAATATGATTTTTCCTTGTCAAAGAAAAGACAGCACTGGTCTACTAAGCTTAGGTTCCAATTCTGGTTTTATCTCTTTAATAACTAAGTGTTATTAATTCCCAAGCCTCAGTTTTCTGTTTTGGAAACTATTACAGGCCCACTTGACAAGATATTAAATCCTTTCTTGTTTTTCCGGCATTAGAATGACCGCTGTCTGATGTTTTGGGATCTTTGCTCCAGAAGTAATTAACTACCTTCTTTGGCTTTCAAGATCCATCCTATAAAAACCTCAAACCAGTCTTTTTTGTTGGTTTGTTTGAAAGAACCAAACTGGTCACTAAAGTAAAGTTTCAGTTTCAGCATGATTGGGTGGATGAAGAAAAGCAGATGCATGGGAAAGAAAAGGAGAGAGAGTTGGAGTCCTGTCTGCCGTGCATGGAGGAGAAGCAGGTTATGTGGTCAGCCCATTTCTGGCCACACTCCTTAGTTCTCTGTGGACAGTGAAATGCCCATGGGGTTGTCTGCAGTCTCCATAACAGCTGAGAACAGTTTTCAATCTCAGCCCCACTGATGTACTGGGTTGGATAATTCTTTGCTGTTAGAGCAGTCCTGTGTGCAAAAAAAAACAGGGAAAAGATGGGTGTTTGGCACCAACCGTTCAGGTGCGGATGTTTTTTGGGGGGATTGGTGGCATCTGGCCAGCACTGCCATAGTGAGGGTGGCAGGCGAAGTGGCGTGCATGTGGCCTGGCTGGGCAGCGACTTTATAATCTGGGGTGGGCAGAGGAAGTTTGTGGGCCTTGTCCTTGGGAGATTGGCTGGTGACTCCACCAATCATCGGTGGCTGAGCGGCACCATTGGGGCTTGTCTGCCAGCGTCTGATTGGTTGTTCTTTTGTGAGTCTGCGGCCTGATGCCCTGTCCCCAGCCTCCTGGAATGGACCTAACGCTGTGAAGTATATAATGTTTAGCAGCATTCTTGACCTCTACCCACTGTGCCAGTAGCACCTCCCCTCCAAGCTATGACAACCATCATTGCCAAGTAGATCTTGGGGGACCAAATTTCTCACACCCTCATTGACCACTGGTGGCATAAAGCAAAGGGTTAGATGCTTGATGTGGCATAGAAAAAATAGAGGGAATAAAAGTTAGGCATTGAAAACTACCTACCTGTCTTGGGGCCTCCAAATTTGAATGATGAGTAGGTAAATGATCCTCAAAATCCTCATGGAGACTAAGTGAAGGTCAGCTTATCAATAGTATAAATCTAGATTGTGTGACTCTGGTGTCATTCCCCAGGGTTGTGGAGTGGGAGACAAGTAACACTGTCTTCTTCGTTGACCCAGGAAGGTGGGGATTAAGACTGACTTCATTGATTTCAAAAACTAAAAAAACCTAAGTTATTTGATGTGGTGTCATGAAGCAAATTTGTACTTGATCCATGTGTTTAAAAAGAACTTAGCAATGTTCCTAAGATAGGGCAAACACCCAACAAATGTCAAATGTGTTACTTTGTCATTCTTTCTTTATAGATGATGAAAATCACATAGAAGCCAAATAACCTCTTCAAGATCAGATCCGAGTAGTAAGCAAAATGGGTGCCAAAATAAATTACTCCTTGTACCCTTGCTTTATAATAAAACTGCTGCATGTGCTAGTGGTTAATTTTTATTAGAATGTCCAGAAAGAACTACCACATCTTCCCTTACTTCAATTTAGAAAATGTTAATGCTCCAGGCCCAGTGGCACACACCTATAATCTCAGCGGCTTGGGAGGCTGAAGAGGAGGATCACATGTTCAAAGGTAGCTTCACAAACTTGGTAGACGCCCTAAGCAATTTAGCAAAACCCCGTCTCAAAAAAAAAAAACTATAAAAGGACTGGGGAGCTGGAGCATAGGCTCGGTGGTTACCACACTTGCCTGGAAAGCGCAAGTATGCGGGTTCAAACCCCAGCACAACGTACACAACAAATTGTCAGAGCAATGAAAGCCACATGAAAACACCAAATAAAAATTAATTCTCTCTTTCTCTCTCTCTCTTTCTCACTGTCCCTCTCTCTTTAAAATAATAATAATAATAATAATAATTAAAACAATAAAAAAGGACTAGGGATGCAGCAGCTCAGTGGTTGAGCCACCCTGTTTCAACCCCCAATGCAAAAAGAAAAAAAAAAGGCGGGGGGGAGGGGATATGTCAATGCATTATGTCCCTAATATCCTTTTCATTCATTTTAGAATGTGAATGTAACACATAACAGGTATAATTTATGCCTGTCTACCTCCCTTCCTTCCTTCCTTCTTTCCAGACATCTGAAAAAATATCTGCCAGGATAAAGCTGCTTCACTATCAAAATGATGGATACAGACCATAGGTGCTAAAAATTCTGAAAAAGAAAACTCAAAATAAATCAAAGTAGTTGAGGAAGTCATCACGGGATTTGAGCTTGAAACTAAAGAACAGAACAAGCAGAAAATTCAAGAAAAGGCTTAGAAATCAGGGAAACGACAAATGCATTTCTACTCTATAAATTGGGGCCCCACAATCAGTCCCAGTCTTCATCTCCAGCCTGGATCATTTTCCAGCCCCACGGTCCTTCTGCCTGTGGCTTCAGTCACACAGTTCTTCAGCTCTGCCCTATCCTGTTAGTGCTCTATCTTTGCCCAGCTGCTCCCCTTTCCTGCAATCAATATGCTCTCTGGCCCCCTTCATTTGCAAATCCTAACTTGCCTTCAAATTCAAAACTCAAATTTACCTCCTCCTATTTCCTAAGAAAATATCAACAACTTCTTGCTTCTTTATTCCAAAATGCATTATAGCACTTGCTGCATTATTTGGTGACTTATGCCTACAGGTGCCCCCTCCCCATGTATCAAGTACAGAATCTCTAACAAGAGCATCTGCATCATTCTGCATAATCCCAAATTCTGTTTTACCTTTAGTTGAGCACCGTCAGAATCTGTTAACACAAATACTCAAAGACTCTTTAAACCCATTTTTACCTGTACACTAACATATAATTCCAATTTCCTTGTGAATTTCTCAATAATATTAGTCCTTGGGGCTGGAGCAGTGGCTCAGCGGTTTCGACACTTGCCTGGCAAGCACAAGGACCCGGGTTCAAACCCCAACACCAGGTACACAACTAAGTGTTGGAGCAACTAAGTCCATGTGAAAAACTAAAGTTGTTTCTCTCTTTCTCAAAAAATAATAATAATAATAATAATATTAGTCCTAAATCTAAAACCCCTTTTTATCACCCTCCTCAATCCTAATATCCTCCTTCCTTTCCCTGAGAAAATCACTACTTTGTCTTCTGCACATAGTTGTAAAAGAATTTTTTACTTTTAGTTGTGTATACATGTGCTGTTTTAAATTATTCTATTTGTTCTTACTTCGATGGAGTCAGATTCTAAGTTCTGTGCAGTATGCGATTTTAGAGTTATCTGTGTTGATACCTGTGGGTTGTGTATTTTATTCACAGACAGTATTTCATAAACCATACATTCCGTGTAGGATTTAAACTTATTTTTGGAAGGCATTAAGTTTGTTTTCATTGTTTTAATAGCTCAAATAATGCTACAGTGAACATTCTTTTGCCCTCAGGCATAGATATGTACAAGTAGAACTCTAAGGTCACAGACTAAGAGTATTTACTTTTAATTATGCTTAAAATTTTCTGCTTAAATGGAGTAAATCAATATATTCATATCCTAAAAATAACTTAGAAGAGGACCACATTTTTTTCCACATTTTTACTGACACTTTCTATTGCCAGATTTTTTTTCTTTTGCACTGTGGTAAAAATAATCTCATTTTTGTTTTATATATTTCCTTGATTGTACTAGTTTGGAGAGGATTGAACTTTCTCATAAGAGTGAATATTGCCATTTATGCACGAATGCAGCATATTGCTCTATTTAGATCTATTTATATTGTTGAATAAAGTTTTATTACTTTTCCATAAATATCTCACATTTTTAAATTTACTGCTGCTTTAAACAGACATTATATAGTTCTGTTACTATTGTAAACAGGTTCTCATTTTTTATTTTTAATTCTTCATTTCATATCAAAGAATAGGCAAAGCTAACTTTTATATGGGATATTATATGCAGCCAGCATGCCAAGTTATTTTATTGGTTCCATTGTTTATTCATGGGTTATCTTAAATGTTGTAAGAAGAGTATCAGACAATCTCTTTCTAAGATCTGGGCTATTTCTTTTCCTGTTTTTCCAGGTTATTGTTCGATAATAGCAATGATAGCTGTAGCAGTGGCTCAGCAGTTTCAGCCCTTGCCTAGCATGGATAAGGACTCAGGTTCAAACTCCAGCACCATATACACAACGCAGTGTCAGAGCAACAAAAGCCACATGAAAAACTAAATAAAATTGATTCTCTCTCTCTCTCACTGTCCCTCTCTCTTCTTTAAAAAAATAGCAATGATAATAATCATTCTGCATTTGTGACATTAGTGGGCATGTTTCTAATATTTCATTATTAAAAATGATAATTGCATGCATGATAATGGATTAAAAGAGTTTTTTAATTTCTCATTAAGAGTTGTTAACATTAATGGATGTTACACTTTATAAAATCATTTGTCCACATTCATTAAAATCAAGGTAATCAAGACGATTACCTTGAAAGAATATCTTACTGATCCATCTTTATAATACATGGATAAGCCTTGTTTGTCAATGTTTCTGTTTGGAATTGCATTCAGCTAACATGAAAGATTCGGCTACCGTGGTTTAAATACCTAAGAGCTTGTATTTCTGAAATAATCAGGAGTGTAGAGTAAACTAGCTTCTGACCTTGGTTCAGCAATTGGAGGACATAAAAGATAAGGGCCTCTGTTTTCTGTTTTTGCTTGGATCTTCCTCAGCAGCTCAAGATTACCACTAGAGATCCTTCCCTGTCCTCATGAGAAGCAGGAGAAATGAATAAAAGGGAAGTAGAGAAACAATAGAGTCCCAGACATCACAGCCCACAATTTCTTCTTGCATTTCATTAGCTATGCAACCTCCAGAAGATGGGGAAGAATACAATTTCTAAGCTTTTCGTGTTAGTGCTAGTTTAAAATCATAGTTTTAATACTAGAGAAGAGAAATGAGTGTTTAGCAGGTAATTAATAGTTCTCACCACAGTCAGAATGCACCATTCTTTGAACACATTGCTTTGTTCCAATGACTAATATTGGGAATTTTTCGTCAATGTCAATTCATACAGTTGATTCAGGGTTCATCAGTTAAATGAGCACTTGTTCTTGTTGGGGAGGGAAGGCGCATAGCCTTATGCAGTTCTGTCACAAGGGGAGCTTTGGGGAGCCACCGCCGCAATCAAGATACATACTTGTACCGTCAAGCAAACTCCTCTTCTGTACTTCTTTTGTGCTTCCCTATCCTAACCCCTAGTAATCACTAATTTGTTCTCCATCTCCGTGATTGTTATTTTACAAATGCTATATGGATGGAATCAGGCTGTATATTTCTCAAATTGGCTTTTGCACCCAGCATAATTTCCTTTAGGTTCATGTGACTTAATGTGTGCTTCAATAGCTTGCTCCTTTTTCTTCCTAAGGAGCGTTCCTTAACCCTCTGAAGGACATTCGGATATTTTCTAGCTTTTGACTACTACAGTAAAGCTGCTATGAACATCCATGTTCAAGTTTCTATGTAGATACAAGTTTTCATTTCTTTAGCGTATTTGTACAAAAGTGCAATTCCTAGTAAGTCATATGGTAAGGCCATTTATAGTTTTAAGGAGAACTGCTAGACTGTTTTCCAGAGTACCTATAATGTTTTATATTCCTACCAGTGATAGATGAGAAATCTGGTTTTCCATGTGCTCACCAATATTTGTTATTTCTACTATTTTTTTACTTTGAATATTCAGATAATTGTGGAGTGCTTTCCCATTGCCATGTTTTTTGGTAGGTTGGGTACCAGGGATTGAACCCAGGGGCCCTCTACTACTTAAACACATCCCCAGCCCTTTTTATTTATTTATTTTATAATTAGACAGGGTCTTACTAAGTTACTTAGGGTCTCGCTCATTCGCTCAGTCCTTGAGGTTGGCTTTGAACTTGGCGATCCTCCACCTCAGCCTACAAAGTGGCTGGAATTAGTGCACCACCCACCATGTGTGCAGCTCCCATTGTGATTTTAATTTTCACTTATCTAGCAACTAAGGGGGTTGAATACATTTTCGTATGTTTGTTTTTAACCTGTATATCTGTTTGGTGACATATCAATTCAAACATTTTTTCCCGCTTTCTAATTTGGATATTTGTTTTTTAATGTTTATATATTCTATCTGTTAAGTCCTTTGACAGATGTGTAATATGCAAATATTTTCCATGTGGACTTGTTTTATTATTTCCTTAAGAGTCTTCCACAGAGAAAGGATTTAATTTAGATGAGGTCCAACATATCAGTTTTTCATTTTATGGATCATGCTTTCTGGTGTCAAATCTAAAAATATTTTGCTGAATGTCAGCAGGAGTAACTGAATAAGGATCTCCAACTATCCTCTCTTCCATAAAAGCATTGATAACACTGGCAAAAAATGTCAAAATCAACTTTACACCTCTAGAAATTAAGCAAGGACATTCAACATCCTAGAGATGGTTTATTCAAGAAAATTAGCTGAAATTTTATAAGAACAGTGAACAATATATTATTTGACTTTCCTAGTCCCATAACCCTTGCATCCACCACATAGTAGCCTTGAAAAATAACAACTCCAAAACCATGGTAATCAGCCTTCACAGAGATCATGAAACAGCCTTGCAGCCTACCAAGGGGAAAGAATAGGGTTGGATCCCTTGAAATGCTTAATTCCCACATAACTGTCTATATTTGACCCATCTGTAAGCTTCCTGAGCAATCCCACTAATCACTATTTGACCTGACACAGAGTTGGCCCAATGTAAACAGTCTTTTTCTTTTTAAGAGAAAGGGACAGTAAGAGAGAGAGAGAGAGAGAGAGAGAGAGAGAATCAATCTTTATTTAGTTTTTCACGTGGCTTTCGTTGCTCACTTAGTTGTGTACGTGGTGCTGGGGTTTGAACTCGAGTACTCGAGCATTCTGGGCAAGCACCGTAACCACGGAGCCACCGCTTTAGCCCCTAAACAGTCATTTTCTTAAAGATGTTTGTCAAAATATTCAGTCACAGGCTGGAGCAGTGGCTCAGTGGTTATGGCGCTTGCCTGACATGCTCGAGCACACAGGTTCAAACCCCAGCACAACGAAGTGTCAGAGCAATGAAAGCCACATGAAAAACTAAATAAAATTGATTATTTCTCTCTCCCTCTCTCAAAAAAAAAAAAAAATCATTAAGCCACAATTGTTTAGAATTCCAATTGCCTGAAGTGGTAATAACAACTTGGATAAACAAGCTGATAGAAATCTTTTCTTTCTTTCTTTGTTTATTTTTGATACCAGGGATTGAACCCAGGGGTACATAACCATGGAGCCACATCCTCAACCCCATTTTATTTTTTATTTTGAGTCAGGCTCTTGCTAAGTTGCTTAGGGTCTTGCTAATTGCTGAGACAAACTTTGAACTTGCATTCCTCCTGCCTCCGCTTCCCTAGTTGCTGGGATTGCAGGCGTGCAAGACCCTGCCCCGCCTGATCCAAATCTTTAAAAGACAAAGCTTGGGAATGACATGTGCACAGTGGACTAAAAGGCTCTGACAAATTCCTAGAAATCCAGGAGGTCATTTTCACAGTGGGTCTGTTAGCATGGCCCTGAAAGACCGAGTTGGCCAGAAGTTCTCACCTGTGTTTGAAACGGAAGATCTGCAAAAACAGAAAATAAATATTAGGTGGATTTATAAAGTGCCTACCTGAACATTAAAATAAAGTCCCCCAAATTACATTGACAGCAACATTTGGGAGAATCACTACTTAAGGCTTTTAAAGGAATCTCCGTAAATCATTATCTAAACATCAACCTAACCGAGCAGACTTCAGCGGCCACACATTAAGGAGAATCTAGATTTAAAATAATTTAACAAGGGCTGGAGCGGTGGCTCAGCGTATTCGGCGCTTGCCTGGCAAGCACGAGGACCCGGATTCAAAACCCAGCACCACGTACACAACCAAGTGTTATGTTAGAGCAACTAAGGCCATGTGAAAAACTAAATAAAGTTGTTTCTCTCTTTAAAAAAAAATTGTTTAAAAAAAATTAATAATTTAACAAGCAAACAGCAACAATGAAAACAATAACAACAAATGTATTTCAAATGTCCAGTCTTCAAAAAGATTGCTGAGGTTCACAGAGAAACAAGAAGATACTGTCCACACTCAGGAAAAGAAGCAATTGATAGAAATCCTCTGAGAATACCTTGACATTGGACTCACTGGATGATTTCAAAGCTGGGGGGTGGAGATTAAATAGGCACAGAGAATGATTGGAAACTATATCTGAAGAACTGAGGGAAAATTTGCATCTTTTCATGTCTCATAAATTTTGAGATATTCTGTATATAAGAACAATGGATGTTGAAGTAGAAGATTTTATGTGCATTTTTCCTCGGATACTCCAAGTCCTATGAGAGTAAAGAAAAGGAACAGATTATTCAGGCTCGTCTTAGAGTCAAGTTGAGCTGATATTATTTCTTAGGTTTACTTAGATCGGTTTCTCCAGTTACATTCCCAACATTCAACCTCTCACACACCTGCCTTTATAGTAGTGCCAATGTAGTCGATATTAGAACTGGGACAGGGGAGCTGGGTTTGCAGGTCATCTAGTTTACCTTTGAATTCAACTGGGTCTTGGAAGGTAATTACCACATCTGTGCACAGGACTAAGTAATTTTCCTCTGCTTCCAACACCTTTTCCATTCCTGCTTTGCAGAATTTGGGGAAGGAGGGGACATGTGGTATGGAAGAATTTGTGGATCCATCCATTTATTCTGGGGTTTAGGACTCTTCCACAGCTTGACACATTCCCCCAGCCCAGTTGACCTCTATTCCTGCAAATCTCTCCTGAATTCTGACCAGGTATTCACTCCGGTGATGTAACCTGCCTAAGTTCTATACTCATCTCTTGAAGGGCTTGGTTTTGGTCTGCAAATGTCTCTCGATGTCAGTGTTAGCTTGGGAGCAAAACTGTGTCACAACCATTCTCTCTTCTGCTGAAAACAGTTTCCATAGTTTATCTTTTTGTTTTCTAATAAACATATTTCAGTTCTGCATTTTTTCTGATCTGCAGTATCCCACATGTATCAATATATTGGCGCTTAGCTGTCGTTGACTTCTAACATTTTCCACTTTGATGTCCTATTTGATTCACAACATTTTTTTTCTAAGTTCACTGGGCAATGCTATTATTTAGCAAGGTGTTTGGCATTCATTTTTTAACCTACTTTTATATTTACTACTTTTTGGTCAGGACATACAATGCACATTGCCTATCAACTCTCATGGTTTTGAAATTTGCTGAAGTTTATTATGATGCTTATACACATTTAAAATTCTTTTCAGAACTGGAGCGGTGGCTCATTGATTACAGCACTTGCCTGGCATGCTTGAGGATATGGGTTCGAACCCCCACACCACGTACACAATGAAGTGTTGTCAGAGCAACAAAAGCCACATGAAAAACTAAATTAAAAAATTGATCTCTCTTTCTCACTCTCTCTCACTGTCCCTCTCTCTTTAAAAAAATAAAATAAAATAAAATTCTTTTCAAATTCTCAAATGTTTAAAAATATATCTATTACATGTGCAAATAATTCTATAGTATGTACAATTTTATCATGCTTAATATTCGGATCTAATATTTCCAGTGTTTTACATTCCTCCTGTCCAACAATCTGAGATATTTAAAAATCTCTCGGTCCAACTAGATTTGTTGTTTCAGGGTTTTTTGTTTCTTTGCTTTTAGCTTGCTGCAACGAAGGTTTATTTGTAGCTCACTCTACATGTACGGTGTGGGACAGGTTGGAGGCACAGATAGGGTCTCTCTTCTTACCACACTCCACCAGGTTAGGAATTTTTTAAGGCTCATGACCATTACATTGTTTTGAGGAATGTTCATTTTGTCAAAAAGAAATATCTCTTTTTGATCCTGTGTGCCTCAAATTCTGAATGCTAATAAAGTCTAACCACTTTCTTTTCGTTAGCATTCCCTACACTATGTTTCTACTTCTTTATTTCTCCATAATCCTATTTTACTTTGCTTTAGGCATGTGTCTACAAAATAAAATATAAATGGATTAGTCAATACAAAGAGCTAGGACACTTAAACCCAATTTATTGTTACTATTAATTTATTTGAACTTAATCCCACCATCATAGTTGATGTTTCATATTTATGATACCGTCTTTTTCTTTAAAAAAAGAAAAAAGTATTTTGTCGATTTGCCTGATTACATGTTCTTTGTTCTCTTTGCTTTTCTGTATACATATAGAAGTTTTTACAGTTTCTTTCTAGAGTCGGTATTTGCTTTAAACTTTATTACAAGTGCTGGATTGGATTTTTTCTGATGCCTAAATTTGATCTGTTCTCAGTTTCTTCCTATGCTTAGCCTGCCATCTTGAAGCCAGATGTCTCTCCCAGATATGTGAGGTTAGACGTCAATGAACTTTTGGGAGAGATACATTTTATTCATATGTTGGCAGTCACGTATGCCTATAAAATTTCTCTGCTCCAGTTCTGCATTTCATTTCCCAGGGCTTTGTTGAGTTCATAATTTGGTTGCTGACCTAGTAAAAATGGCACTGTGAGAAGTTGGAAAGTTCCCACCAACCTACTAGAATGGGGACTCTGAGCCAAAATTATAGCAATTAAAAAGAAAAAACAAAATGAATCTGTAAT
This sequence comes from Aplodontia rufa, assembly GCA_004027875.1. NCBI lineage: Eukaryota > Metazoa > Chordata > Mammalia > Rodentia > Aplodontiidae > Aplodontia > Aplodontia rufa. Next base: position 22,481 of record PVKS010013378.1, on the reverse strand, counting down.
GTAATTTGCACACAAATTTGAGGGTTAAGATAATACTTGCTACATACTTGAAATTCAGCAGGAAAATACAATTTGCCTCCATGTTGTGCATGAGGATGATGACAGTGAAATTACCCCTAAATTTCTTACCAAAAATTCATAGATTCAGGATTTGTTCACTGGATAACTAGTGTGGTGCAAAGTTTGTATTATGGCTGATTGTACAAAGGTAACAAGGCAGACATGTTAGGAAGACTTTAAACAAACAAGCGTGCAAATTAATTAATGCATTTTATCTGGATGCTCCAGAGATGTGAAGTGTTTGGATTATTTTACTCTTCTCCATAGAGAGAAATGCTGAAAACCACACAGAATCACAAAAGAAAGCCCCTCTGCTCCCTAAAGAACATGTTTAGAGACCATGGAAGGAATGAACCGTTCAATTCAGTGGTCTTGGGAAATTTAATTAGACCTTTTTGGTTCTAGGAATTGAAAAAAAAAACAGAAAGAAAAATATATATATATCTAAGTTCTGAGGAATAGATTCCCCAGGGAGAATATTAAAAATACATCTACCTCCACATTCTCCACTCTCTATCCTATGATAAACATGTGTTTATCTGCATTACTGAAGTTATTCCTTTTCACAAGTGGAAATGATGCTTGTGTATGCCCCAGGTGAAATTTACTAGAAATAAATCCTTTGGAAATGTTTAGACTTGAAAAACATCCAAGTGAAAAGCTGAAAGCAGAACTGAATATAGCACTATTTAAAGAGTATCAAATTAGCAAATCACAGTGTACTATAAATTGGTGACAGGTGAGCTGTGCCATGCATTGATAAAAGACCTGCTTTTCTGGATAGGCTTATGAAAAGCTATGAAAACAGGAATAATGTATTTGTTGACATGAACAATTAATTAAACTAGTGTCATTAACAAATAATTAAATGAGGAAAACTAAAGTCAAGTTCATTAGTCATTTTAAATTAATTATGACAATGATATTAATAACAATTTTTGTGTTTGCATTTGAGTGAACATTTTGGAAAAGAAATATGTGTATAGCAGAGGTTTAGAATAGTGGTTTCTGAAATGTAACATAAATCAAAATCTTGGGCGAAAAGTCCTGCTAAACATGTAAATTACTGAGTCCTACTCCCCAGAAATTTAAGTCTACTATTTGCAGGGGGTTGGTTAGAAAGCACTTCCAGAACATGGCTTAACAAGTAAAACATTGATTAAAAATAAGAATTGCTGGGGCTGGGGCGGTGACTCGGTGGTTACAGCGCTCATCCAGCATGAGCAAGTTCATGGGTTCAAACCCCAGCACCCACATATACAACTAAGAGTCAGAGCAACGAAAGTCATGTGAAAAACTCAATAAAAAAATTATTCTCTCTCTCTCTCTCTCTCTCTCTCTCTCTGTCCTTCTCTTTTAAAAAAAAATAAGAATTGTTATATTATTTATTGTGGTGAGATTTTGATTTTTTTTGTTTGTTTATTGGTTTTGTTTTTAGTTTTGTTTGTTTTGTTTTGGTACCAGGGATTGAACCCCAGGGCATTTAACCACTGAGCTACATCCCCAGCACCTTTTTATTTTTTTATTTTGAGACAAGGTCTTGCTAAATTGTTGAGGCTGGCTTTAAACTTGTGATCCTCCTGTCTCAGCCTCCCAGGAGCCACTGGGGTTACAGGCTTGCACCACCACACCCAGCAAGCATTTGATTTTTTTACTTCATAGATACTGTATTTTTAAATAGTGACTTGATTGCTAGGTAGTTAAATCTAATTATCTTTAGATAGCAACATGAGCCAATCTATAAACTAATAAAATGACTACAAAAATAAGCTGGTATAATTAACTTAAGAGGAATTCTAGACTGGTCTTCTAGTGAGATGCCAAAATGGCACAATAGTCACCTGTCCCCTTCAAGAACAACTACAGAGGGAAAACATCAAGGACAGAAGAAAAGTGCCCAAGTCCCCAAGGGTGGTGGAGAGGATTGCTTTGAAATTATATGCTTAGGAAGGGGTCAGCTCCAGACTAATCAACCAGGACAGAAGACAGCCTGACTTTACCGTGGGAGGGCAAAGTAGAGGAGGAGCTGCAGTTCTGCTCTGTGCTTCTTCACTCCTGGGTGGGTGCACCCAGGCGCAAGCCTGTCTCCTGGCGGCAATTCCTCCAGGGAAATAGTACAGCTTAGGGTCATCAAATTGGCTGAAGTACCCAGAGTGGACACTAGTGGCGCTGAACCCATGCACACTTGCAGAATTTTAAGCCCTGTGAGGTGAGACCCACAAGAGCTGGAAAGAAAACCGGAACTAAACCATGGACAGTCTCAGGAAGCAAAGACGTTTCAGGTGAAGAGGCTGCAGGGAATAGATCCACTGCTGATCTATGATCAATGGGACTGTAGTTTATTGATTTGAGAAGTCTGGTGCTTTATGCTAAAATTCCTGACTTGGCAAGAGGGAGGGCCTCCACAGCCAACACAGAAGATTAGAGAGACAAGCTAGAATTACGCAGTCTCAAACACAGAAGTGGTTTCCTTTTAAACATTCACTTACTTCTAAATCTCTTCAGTTTCGGAAAACTAAACAGTTAAAACAAAAATCTAAGAGAACCAAAGAATTTTGGTTAGTGCTTAGGGGTTTGAGTCTCACTAGTGGAAGGAATTCCCCGTGAACACAGAGCACATGCTCACTGAAAGGCTGCAGAAGGCTAGGTGGGGTGGCACATGCTTGTACTCTCAGCAGCTCGGGAGGTTGAGGTATGAGGATGGCAAGTTTGAGGCCAGCCTCAGCAACTTAGATCCTGTCTCAAAGTAAAATATAAAAAAGAGCTCAGTGGTAAAATTGTTCCTGAGTTCACTGCCCTGTGACCAAAAAAAAAAAAAGGAAAGAGAGAAAGAAAAGGAAAGAAAGCTCTAGAAGTCTCAGTTTTAGGGGCTGGAGCCGTGGCTCAGTGGTTACAGTGCTTGCCTGACATGCGTGAGTACACAGGTTCGAACCCCAGCACCACGTACACAGCAAAGTGTTGAGCAACGAATGTCACATGAAAAACTAAATAAAATTGATTTTCTCTTTCTTTCTCACTGTCCCTCTCTCTTAAAAAAAGAAGAAGAAGAAGAAGAAGAGGAAGTCTAGCTAGCGACAGAAGAAACTACATGTAGACTAAGCCTTATTAAAATGTCAGCCAGGCCAGGTATGGAGGCCCTAGCCTATAATCCCAGCAATTTGGGAGACCACGACAGGAGGATCATCACATGCTCAAGGTCAGCCTCAGCAATTTAGCAAGACTATCTCCAAAAAATGAAAATAAAAAGGACTGAGGACATAATTCAGTGGTACACTGCTCCTGCTTTCAACCCCCAATCTGGAAAAAACAAAACAAACAACATAACAGCCAGCTCCCAATCCCATTTGATTAGAATAAGAAGGAGTAAATATTCTCATCAGCTTAATTACAACATCAATAAGATTTGATAATGATATTAGGTGTACCAGGACAAGACCATATGACCAGCTCAGAGCCAAGGAGAAACAGTAATAAAAGAATCAAATGTAATCCAGAAATTGAAGTAAACAGACAAGGACTTTTAAATAACTATAATTAATATATTCAGGAAAATAGGATAAAAATTGTAGAAAATACATAAGGACAATGAAAGTTTCACTGGAAGATTGGATTGTACAAGGAAAAGAAAATAACAGATTACAGAAGTTAAAATATAATAGCTGAAACTAGAAATGTAACTAATAGGTTTAACATCAGATTACAAACAGCAGAAGATAGGATTACTAAAATGAGGAACAGATCGTTGGCAACCCACACTAATGCAAAGAGACGCCTACCAAATGTGTAATAAGAACTCCAGAAGCAAAGAGGAGAATGGATCACAGCAATGTTTTCAGAAGTCCTCACCGAGTATCTTTAAAAATCTCTAGTAATCCATAGAAAGATTACTAAGCAGATAAAGTCTATCCTAGGAATATCATAAGAAAACTGTTAGGCACTAAAAACAAAGAGGGAGGGTGTGGGGTGGGTGGAGACTCACAACCTTGGAAGGAAGAAAGATAAAGCTCAAAAAGGAACAACACAAAGAACAAAGAAAGAGCCGGTGCAGTGGCGTACACACGGGGCGTGGCTCAGGGGTTCAGCACGCCTGGGTTCAGTTCCTTGCTTGGCATGCACAAGGATGCGGGTTCGAACCCGGCACCGTGTACGCAATGAAGTGTAAGCCCAACAAAAGTCACGTGAAAAACTAAATAAAATTAATTTTCCCTCTCTCTCTCACTGTCCTTCTCTCTAAAACAAAAACAAAACAAAAAAATGGCCAACTTGAATTTCCTTAGCGAGTAAAAGCACTCTTCATGTGTACCTCTGTGGAGGTAACAAAATGGTGAAATCAGACACAGCAAGAATGTGTCCCCTGCCATCATGCACTGCGGGTGCTAAGAATTCAAATTTGAGACCGCTGCTCTGATAAGACCTTGAACACTTAGTCCATTCCTTAGAACAAGACAAATTCCGAACATGAAAAAGCAGTGACTTCTCTTGGGCCCATCAAAAAGCTGGAGTCAAAAGGTAAACCCCAGGCTTTGAAATGTGGACAGAGGTGAACACTGGCCACAGCTGAGACTGGCTACCTGGAGGGACAGCCTCTGAGCTGTAAGCCCGCAGCAGCACTTGAATGATTATTCCGATGAATGCTGGAAGTTTGAGAGTGAGACATTTCTGGGGCCACCACACTTCAGTGGGCTGATCTCCAGGAAGCTTTCCGGGAAAGGGGTTCACAGTAACAGGCTTATTCAGGAGACACCTGCAGAGGGGCTGCCCAGTGGAGTCCGGAACCCTACATCCACTTATGGCCCAGGTGTAGATTAAGAGGGAGTGAAGGAAAAGAGGATTAGGACGTAGCTAGGGAGTTGTCTGCGATGAGTCTTTTTTATGGTGAAGGAGTGTTTTGACTTTCTTTGCATGACCTTGGAGTACTGTAGGTGGGTCCAGAGTTTCGGATTAGGTGGGTCAGGGGTTTCGGGAATTGATGGTTCTTGTTCTACGATGGAGGAAATGTTTCAAAATGGCATTGCCCGAGTCAGGTTCTCCCTCACTGGAGGAAGTATCCCTTTTGAAATTCACTGAGAGCATTCTCCATCAAAAGGCTCTTCTTCTAAGGGAAAATACTTTACCAGGGCTTATCTGACCTGGGGAAAGGGCAATTAGCCAACTCCAGCATCTTCTAATCTTCCTGTTTCTCCCAAAGAAGAAAAAAATAAAAAAACATTTTGACAGGACTCAGGCCCTCTAAAACCTGATTTTAATCAAGATATTATAAAAGGCTTCACTGTCTCACCACATCAACACCAAAAGAACTAGAAGACACAAAATTTGTTAAATAATTTTTAGGGAGGGAAGGGCTGGAGTGGTGCTCAGCAGTTATGGTGCTTGCCTGGCATGCACAAGGAAGCAGGTTTGAACCCCAGCACCATGTACACAACGAAGTCTTGAGCAATGAAAGCCACGTGAAAAACTAAATGCAATTGATTCTCTGTCTCTCTTTCTCCCTCTGTCCCTCTGTTTTAAAACAAAAACTTTTTCAGGGAAATCCAAATGTGCAAACGTTTATTTTATAATGGAATTTTTTTTTCTGTTTTCCATCTCACCCTCCCTTACCTGGTGGTAGCGGTCGGGGTGGGCATCCTACACCAGATTATCTGCCCTTGAATACATACCCACTACAGGAATGAAGCAATTCAGAATTGGGACTGGTACCAGAAGATCTAAGAAATGACTATCTCCAAAATTTAACAACTGAATTATGAAGCTCTCCCACCACCTAGCCTCACCTCCACCCCTAATCAGGGCATACCTGAAATGTATCTCGTTAAAAACCCTCTGTTCCCCCTGATGGGCAGAATCACAGTTGGGTTTTTGTTGTTATTTTTGTTGTTGTTGTTGTTTTTAACTTTTCTTCAAAATCTTGTCTTCATTATTGAATTGGTATTGGGGACAATACCAAAAAAAAAAAAGAAAAAAATAAGGGCACTAGAGAAGTTAGAGCCTCTGGCACCTATAGCTAAGGCAAATAGTAAACGCAGCCCATTGATATTCTAAGAAAGAATAGAAAATAAAGTCACATAAAATGCTCTATTAAAACTAGAGAAGGGGCTGGAGCCCAGCGGTTTCGGTGCTTCCCTGGCAAGCACAAGGACCTGGGTTCAAACCCCAGCACCACGTACACAACTAAGTGTTGGAGCAACTAAGGCCATGTGAAAAACTAAATAAAGTTGTTTCTCTCTTTCTCTGTCTCTCTCACTGTCCCTCTCTCTTAAAAAAAAAAAAAAAGAAAAAAGACTAGAGAAGGGGCCCTGGAGCCATGACTCAGAAGTTAAAGAGCTTGCCTGGCATGCACAAGGTCCCCTAAGTTCAAACTCCAGCACCACATACCCAACTAAAAGTCAGAGAAACAAAAATCAGATGAAAAAATTTTAAAAAGAAGAAAAAACGTGGTGGCTCATGCCTGTAATCCCAGCGACTATGGAGGCTGAGGCTGGAGGATCACGAGTTCAAAGTCAGCCTCTAATTTAGTGAGGCCCTGAGTAACTTAGAAAGACCCTGTCTCAAAATAAGAACTAAAAAGGGCTGGGGATGTGGCTCCGTGTTTAAATGCCCCGGGGTTCAATCCCTGGTCCAAACAAACAAAAAACTAGAGAACAAAGAAAGTGAGGGACATATAAACAAAGAATAATTTTAATTAATAGAACATACTCACACATGGTACATATTAATACAACTATATCAATGGTAACTTTAAATTACCTATGAGTAGCCGAAATATTCCCATTAAAAGCTGGATACTTGGGGATGGAGCTGAGGCTCAGTGCTATTGGAACACCTGCCTGGCAAGCACAAGGACCCAAGTTCAAACCACATACACAACTAAGTGTCAAAGAAACAAAAGCCAGAGAAAAAAATAAATAAAAATTTATTATCTCTCTCACTCTCTCCCTCCCTTTTTTTTTTTAAAAAGTCAGAGACTTTCCGAATGGGGAATGGGGGTTAATGAGGATAAAATCCATCTGTATGTCATTTATAAAATCTTGCTTTAATATGAAGATGAAAATAAGTTAAAAAGATGGTAAAAGATAAGATACATTATGGTAATGATGAGGGGTTTTTGAGATGAGAATTCTCTGCTTCCGCTGGTGAATGGAGTCTGGGCCGCTACAGATTCCAGCAGCCAAAATAGCCCGCTTCTAGTGTTTGCAGCCATTCCCAGTTAAAACTGGGAATTTCAGCTGGCTGCAGGTGTCTGCAGTCAAAAGTGTTAGCAATGCTCCAGCTAAAAGCTGGGTGTTGCAGCTCTTGGTGTGGTGAAAAATTAAATTCATCCCAGGAATTCGGCGCTGACCTTCTGGGTTCTCGTCTCATGAATTTGAAGAAAAAAATCCACGGACAACCACGGAAGGGGGAGTAAAAGAAGTAGGATTTATTTAGGAAGAAGAGCAGAGACTCCGCAAGGCGGAGGGGCACCTGGAAGCAGGACACCGTCTAATGGAGGTTAGGCCAGGGGTTATACAGATTTGGGGTATGAGCATAATTAACAATCATGCAAAGCAGGCATTGAGAAATGCATCAACCCCATTGGTTAAAATCTATGTAAAGCAGGCATTGAAACTGGTCAAGATCACCATTGGTTAAAACAAAAGGTGGCAAATACTTCCTAGTACCCACCTGTGACCACCCCCATCTCTCAGTTGGGACTTGGGTGAGCCACAAGGTCTTTTTGCATTTGAAGGCCCTGGGCTTGCCTGTGACCACCCCCATCTTAGTTGAGACAAAGGTGAGCCCAATGGTCTTTTTGCATTTGAAGGCCCTGAACAGGCCCTGTCAATCACTCTCTTGCTCTCCCTGCTAGCTCTAGGACTGGGGCCCTCCGTCCTGGCTACCTACCCATTTCACTGTCTCTCCTAATCTGTCTCAGTAACACTAATTAAAAGTGGAAGTAGCTATGGTATTTTCAGACACAGCAGATTTTAGAACAAGGAAAATCATCAGGGACAGTTTGGGAAATTGTATAATGAAAAAAGGCTCAATTCTCCAAGAAGACCTAATAAGATAGAACAGATAGTAAAATGGTCAGGCAATCAGGATAATGATCCCCAATTCAGGTTTGTTTTTTTTTTTTTTTTCAAGATAAAGACTGGGGGGCAGGGGTTGGAGTTGTAGCTCAGAGGTTATGGTGTTTGCCTGGCAAAAGTGAGGACATGGATTCAAATCCCAGTACCACGTACACAACTAAGTGTTGGAGCAATGAAAACCACATGAAAAACAAAATAAAATCGAGTCTCTCTTTCTCTCTTTCTCACTCCCCCCCCTTTAAAAAAGTAAATAAATAAAATAAAGATCAGTTCAGGAGATTAATCTGTAGAAACATTCCAGCCAACTCCTTTTTCCAGCAGCTACTCAAAAATGGAAGTTGGGGGCTGGAGTGGTGGCTCAGCAGTTACAGCACTTACCTGGCATGTGTAGTGTCAGACCAATGAAGTCCACATTAAAAACTAAATAAAATTAATTCTTTCTCTCTCCCTTTTAAAAAAAAAAATAATGGAAGTGGGGACAGACCTGCATGGAAGTTATAGGAAAGTTCAAACTCAAGGGCTAGACATAGAAATTAGAAGTTCAGGGGCTGAGCTGTGGTACTTTTTTTTTTTCTAAGAGAGGGTGTGGGACAGACAGAGAATCAATTATATTTAGTTTTTCATCTAGTTTTTCATTGCCCCAACATTCAGTTGTGTATGTGGTGCTGGGTTCCAACCTGGGTACACTCCAGCCCCTGTGGTACATTTCTAATACCTGTTTAACATGATTTTAACCAGTAACCTTAACACTTTCCCAATAGTTGTTTAGTATGGATTTTGATCAATGCCCCCACTCAGAAGTTTTATATAAGTTATACTAGACTAGTACATTTAAGGGGAGAAATTTGCTGTCAGCTCCCTGCTCACACTGCAGAAGCTCTCTCTTTTCTTCTTACTTAAATAAATCCTACTTTTTTCACTCTTTCCTTCCCATTATTGTTCATGGATTGCATTCTCTAAATTTGCAAGACAAGAGCTCAGAAAGAAATTGGTGAAACCTGCAAGTTGTGCAGATTCCACTGGCCAGCAGAAGCAAACAATCTAGTTTCATTTCAAACTCCAGTTTCACTGAAAATCTTTAACGTGCATGCACCTAATAACAGTGTCAAAATACATAAAGCAAAAACTGAAAGAACGACAAAGAGAAATGTACAAAGCCACAGTTTTTTGTTGTTGTTTTTTTGGGGGTACTAAGGGTTAAAACCAAGGGTGCTTAACCACTGAACCATATCCCCAGCCCATTTTATTATTTTTTATTATTATTATTTTGAGACAGAATCTCACTGTTGCTAGGGACTCGCTAAGTTGTTGAGGCTGGTTGTGAACTTTCTATCCTCCTGCCTCAGCTTCCTGAATTGCTGGGATTATAGGCATGCATCACCACATCCAGCCAAAGCCACTTTTTTTTTTTTTTCAAAGCCACTTTTAAAGTTGGAAACTTCAACATCTCTAAACAAGTAATTCCAAGAATGAAAAAAAAAAATCAGTAAAGATGTAATTGAAAAAAAAAAGATGTAATTGAACTGAATTACATCATCAATCAACTTGATCTAATTGACATTTACTGAAAGCTCTATCAAACAACAGAACAATACATTCTTCAAGCTAATACAGAACATTCACAAAGACCACATTCTGGGCCAATAAACACATCTTAATAAGTTTAATAGACTACTAATCATAGAAAGCATGTTTTTAGACTATAATGGAATTAAACTACAAATGAAAACCAGAAAAATAGCTAGAAAATAAAAATATATTGGAGATCAAATAATACTTCTAAATTACACAAGTGTCAAAGAGGTCATGAGAATTTTTTAAATATAATATCAAAACTGGTGGAATGCAGAAAATCAATGATTATATAAAAATTTATATTACTGAATGTATAAACGAGAAATGAAAAATATCTAAAATAAGAAATCTAAGCTTTTACCTTAGGAGATTAGATAAAGGAAAACAATGGAAGCTGAAACAAGCACTTTAAGCCAAAAGCAAGTCTAATAAAAGAACAACTGCAGCAGCAATCAATGACATTGAAAGCAGAAAAATCAAGAGACAAAATCAATGAAACCAAAACTGGCTCTTTGAAAAAGATTTTTTTTTTAAAGCTATAGACCTGAAGCCAGACCATACAAGAAAAGAAAGGAGAAAAGCCACAAATAAAATTCCTAAGCTTCTTCTGGAAAAATAAAAATGATCCTAAAGAGCTAAAGAGGCAAGAAGTAATGAAGGTAAATGAGAGATTGAAATAGATGGATATTTATAAAAGCATATTGATTATAAAAAATAATAACACTAATATGTTGCAAGAATTAAAATACATGCGGAGCGGGGCTGGAGCGGTGGCTCAGTGGTTGGAGTGCTTGCCTGGCATGCACAAGGAGCCAGGTTCAAATCCCAGCACCACATACACAACTAAGTGCAGGAGAAACAAAGGAAAAAATGAAAAAATAAATAAAGTCTATTCTTTCTCATTCTGTCTCTTTCACTGCCCCCCCTAAAAATCAATAAATAAATAATTCCATGTGGAATTAACACACAGGACAATAGCAGGATAAATGATAAGAGATGAAGAGATGGATAAGGATTCAAGGATCTGGCACAGTCAGGGAATTGACAAAACCCCAAATTTTATTAAATGCTTTATATCACACATCTGTTGTCTAAAGTAGAGGTCTCTAAATTAATCACTAAAATAACTGTGAAAAAATACATTTTTCCAATTAAATATAAAAAATTCTTCAAGTATCTTATTAATTCAAAGAAAGAGTAGAATAAAGAACGTAAAGAAATTAGTCATATGTAAATTCAATTGCAAGGTGGTAGTGATTGTCCCAAATATTACAATAATTAAATCTGAAAGAAATGGATATTTCAGTAAAATAATGATGAGACTCAATTTTTAAAGGATATGGTAATTAGAAGACACATCACAAATTCCATGCCACACGCTGTTAGAAACTAAAGCGATGAGAAGCATTATCGCCATCACTGGGATACATTTGATGATGAACTCCTAAGTCTGCATGCACACAATTACACATTTAAAATATATCCACCAAAACCGAGATAACTATATGGTGACACAGACAAATCTATAATTATAGTGTGAGATTTTTAATGCACCTCCTTTAATAACTAATAGACTAACAGAAGGAAGCTTCCTTCTTAATTTGGCATCTACTAAAAGATAAAATTTGGAAATCTAAGTGAGAAGAGTTTTTCTAAATGAAGAGTAATTCTGTGATTTTCTGTCATCTGGCCCTCTCTAAACATAGACCATGTCAGTTTTTGCTCTTGAAATTCTCAGAGTTCTATAATTTGAAATCCAACCTCCCAAACTCACGTCTGACAGGGTATCTGATACATCCAGGAAGAAATGTCCTCACAGAATAAAGTAACAAGATTTGAAGAAAACACACACACACACACACACACACACACACACTGGCAGAAACAAGAATATACATATAACAAACTAGTCTTTCTGAAACGGAAGTATAGGAAAAGTATCAAAAATCGAAATAAATCTAATAAAGCAAAGTAAACCATCTCAAAAGACACACAAGATCTTTTCAAGGTGAAACTAGAGTAAGAACATGTAAAAAGGACTGGAGCGGTGGCTCAGCAGTTTCGGCGCTTGCCTGGCAAGCATGAGGACCTGGGTTCAAACCCCAGCACCACATACACAGCTAAGTGTTGGAGCAACGAAGGCCCTGTGAAAAACTCAATAAAGTTGTTTCTCTCTTTAAAAAAAAAAAAAGAACATATAAAAAGAATAATCAAAAAATAATTTGGAAAGTAAGATAGATGATATATGGGGCATGTAGTTGGGTAAAAGTGAATTAAAATATGTCACTGAGGGGTGAATTAGAACATGGAAGAGCCAAGAAGAGCCAAGCATGGTGGTGGAAGCCTGTTATCCCAGTGGCACAGGAAGCTGAGGCAGGAGAATCGTAAACTCAAGGCCAGCCTCAGCAACTTAGCAAGGTCCTAAGCAGAAATTTCTAAAAGCTCAGTGAGGTCCTAAGCAACTTGGCGAGACCTTACCTTAAAATTAAAAGCATATAAAAAGGGCTTCAGATTTTGGTTCACTGGCAATAGCTCTGGGTTCAATCCCCAGTTAAAAAAAAACTTGTATATATATATAATTTAATATATATATATACACATTTCTCCCTGTCATACACTTTTTGCTTTTTTTATATTTATAGCAAAATAAAAGTGTGTGCAGATAGTGGAACTCCAGAAAGGACAGTGTAATTGAAATTTAAAGGAGAAAATATTTAAAGAATGATGAGGAATCATAGGAAGAATTTCCTGGAACTAAAAACAATAAATGAAACATGTCTTTATCCTTTCAGACCATGACACCAAAAACACTGGATGGCTTATAAACTGTGACTCATAAACCACAAACAGTTACTTCTCCTGGTCCTGGAGGCTGAAAAGTCCAAGATCAAGGTGCCTGCAGATCCGGAGTCTGTGCGAGTCTGCTCCTCACACGTGGTGGCTTCCTGCAGCCACCTCACAGGGTAGAAAAGAGCAAACATCTCCCACAGGCTCTTTCTTTCTTTCTTTCTTTTTTAAAAGAGAGAGGGATAGTGAGAGAGAGGACAGAGAAAGGGAGAAACAACTTTATTTAGTTTTTCACATGGCCTTAGTTGCTCTAAACTTAGTTGTGTACGTGGTGCTGGGGTTTGAACCTGGGTCCTCGTGCTTGCCAGTCAAGCGCTGAAACCGCTGAGCCACCTCCAGCCCCCTCAGGCTCTTTCTTAAGGGTGCTAATTCCACTCAGGTCCTCAAGTTCCCACCTCTGAGGGATGATGAGCACTGAGGATTAGGTTTCAACATTCGAGTTGAGAGGACACATTCAGACTTCAGTGAAACATTCCTTTTACAAGAGCTCACCAATTGTTAAATGGGAAGAATTAGTGAAATGGAGTCATCAAAATGCAACTCCCTTGTTTCTGAAATCTGTTCATGCTGTTTTGCAGAGCCAGGTGCAAAACCCTAGGACCTGATCTCAAATGACCTTGAGAGTCTGGTGAAACCAAAGTCTCTGATGAGTGGAGCCTGAGGAATGAGAACAGGATCTGGCAGACCTAGATTGAAAGCAAGGAATGCTGTCCACATGGCAGGAAAGGCCAAAATTAGACACAGGTACCTCCCACACTGGTGCACTGGGTGCTGACTATTCCATCCCAATTCCTGGTTACAACCCATCAGGCCTCTGTTTCCCCTCACCCCAAACCAATCACCTACCTTCTGGCTGACCCTGGAGACACTTTTGAGCATGCCTCGTCTCTATGTCAATCAACCTACATTTAAGTGATGACATTTTGAAAAGTTAGTGCTATAATATATTGCCTTCTATGTGCTTTGGGCAGTGAACACTTGCTAGATAACGTTAATAGAAGTACACACCTGGTAATTAAAGAATAGATTGGAGACGACAGAAATTTCTAAAAGCTGAGAAGGAAGGAAGCCACCAAGGCAAATAATCAAATCTACACATGTTTCAACAATATCTCTGAAAGCAAGATGAAGATAAAATATTAAAAAAAACTTGAACATAGATACCTAGATACAGTCAAACTCATTCAAATACTAGAACATGACTTTTAAAATATGTTCCCAGAAATTCAAAACCTCAATGTTTCCAAAAAAAAGAACTTGCCTTAAAAATAATTTTGGGGAGCTGGAGTGGTGGCTCAGCAGTTACGAGGCTTTCCTGGCATGCGTGAGTTCAAACCTCTGCACCATGTACACAATAAAGTCTTGGAGCAACGAAAGCCGCATGAAAACTAAATAAAAAATTATTTCTCTCTCTCTCTCTCTCTTTCACTGTCCATCTCTTTTTTTTTAAAAAAAAAAACAATAATAATTTTGGGGGCTGGAGTGGTGCCTGGCATGCATGAGGATGCAGGTTCAAACCCCGACATCAATGAAGTGTTGGAGCAACAAAGGCCACATGAAAAATTAAATAATAAAATTGATTCTCTCTTTCATTGTCCCTCTTTCTCTCTAAAAAAAAAAAAAGTTTTGGAGGGGCTGGAGAGGTGGCTTAGAGGTAAACACTTTCCTGGCATGCGCAAAGACCCAGGTTTGAACCCCAGCACCACATATCCAACTAAGTATTGGAAAAAAATACAAAACAAAACAAAAACAGATGAAAAATAATCAAACTGACTCTCTCTCTCTCTCTCTTTAAAAAGAAAAGTAAAATAGTTTTGGAAAACATTTTAAATAGCTGCTTTTTTTTTTCTTTGCACTCAGGGGCACTATCACTGAGCCACATCCTCAGGCCATTTATTTGTTTTTTATTTTGACACAGGATCTCATTAAGTTACTTAGTGCCTTGGTAAGTTGCTGAGGCTGGCTTTGAACTTGTGATCCTCCCGCCTCAGCCCCTGAACCACTGTGATTAAAGGCACATGCCACCATACCCTTAAATAACCTTGTAAATTATAAAATTCAATACATCTACAAGATGCTACAAAAGCCATATGACAGCAAATTAAATATGTCATCAAAGTTTGCTGTTTTCTTTAAAAACATAGTAAGAAACAGAAAAAAAGAATATATATCCCTATTATCCTCCAAATTAAAATCTAGATAACAATCAACGAATGTGGAGAAGAATGTGGCAGAAGGATGAGAAAGCATAGTGAATAAGTTATTTTGTTGGAGATGAGATATGGATAACATTCGAAGAGAAGTAAAATAAGATTTAAAGCAGATACAGAAAATAGAATGATTTAACCAAATGGAATCTTAAAATTAGATACAAACTTCAAGAACTAGATTAAATATAAATTGGCTAACCTCACTATTGAAGACAGGTTTTCAGATTGGATTTTTATTTTTATTTTTTAAAGAGAGAGGGACAGTAAGAGAAAGAGAAAGAGAGAAACAATTTTTACTTAGTTTTTCATGTGGCCTTCATTGCTTCCAGACTTCTCATGTAGTGCTGGGGTTTGAACTCTCGTACTCAGGCATGCCGGGCAAGCGTTGTAAACGCCAAGACACCGCTCTAGCCCATTCAGATTGGATTTTTAAAAGAACAAAATCAAGCTGGGCATGCTGGCTCACACCTGTAATCCCAACAACTTGGGAGGCTGAGGCAGAAGGTTTGCAAATTCAAGACCAGCCTTGTCAACTGAGTGAGGCCTTAAGCAACTTACTGAGACCCTGTCTCAAAATAAAAAAACAAAAAGGGCTGGAGATGTGACTCAGTGGTTAAGTGCCCCCGGGTTCAATTCCAGGTACCAATAAAATAAAATGAAGACATATGTTGTTTAGAAGAGAAAGTCCTCAAAAATAAAGACATGAGAAGATTTGAAACTTTTTTTTTTTAAGAAGGAAGGAAAGAGGGGACAATGAGAGAGAGAGAAAGAGAAGCAATTTTTATTTAGTTTTTTTATGTGACCCTCATCCCTCAGACACTTCATTGTGTACGTGGTGCTGGATTTGAACTCGTGTCCTCTGCGCATGCCAGGCAAACGCTGTAACCACTGATCCACCGCTCCAGCCCTGAAACTTTTTTTTTAAATGAAAACATTCCATCAGACAAATGGTTTAGGTAAACTACCTTTAGAAAATTGTACCAAAATGAGCTGGAAATGTTGGCACGTGCCTGTAATCCCAGTGGCTCAGGAGGCTGAGGCAGGAGGATCTCAAGTTCAAGACTAGCCTCGGCAACTTAGCAAAGCCCTAAGCAACTTAAGTGAGACCCTGGTCTTGAAATAAAAAATAAAAAAACAGGTGGGGATGTGGCTCAGTGGTTAAGTGTCCCTGGGTTAAATTCCTGATATCAAAAACAGAAGAAGAATGAAAACTATACCCAAAATGTAGGATCAGTTCAAAACAAGGTATATCCTATTATGTCTATATATTTTTGCCTGCAGATGTTTCTGATCCGTGACCCAAAGGAGGAGACCTGAAGCAGGGTGGAGGTCACAAAGCTCAGAGTTTGGGAAGCAGAGGTAGCTGGAAATTGCAAGACACAGTAACAAAGACAAGTGAATCACACAGGGTAAAGTTTCCAGAAGACTTCAAGTCTGTTCAAAGAATAACCAAAAATATGTAAGCTGTACACCAATTCCAAAATGCTCACATACACTGGACAAGTGAGCATTCCCACCAGGAAGAATACAGGGCCTGCAGAGAACCTTTGAAATCTTCAGAGGAGACCCTTGAAAAGTCAGGCATCAGTAGTGAGCTATGTTAGATGCAGAGAAGCTACTATAAAGGCACCTTAAGAATCTTTTTTTTTTTTTTTAAAGAGAGAGGGACAGTGAGAGAAACAGAGAAAGAGAGAAACAACTTTATTTAGTTTTTCACATGGCCTTAGTTGCTCCAACACTTAGTTGTGTACATGGTGCTGGGGTTTGAACCCCGGTCCTTGTGCTTACGAAACTGCTGAGCCACCGCTCCAGCCCCGCACCTTAAGAATCTTGAAAACAGGGGCTGGAGTGTTGGCTCAGCAGTTACGGTGCTTGCTTGCTGGGCTTGTGCGGACCCTGGTTTATTTAGTTTCAGATGAAAAACTAAGTAAAATTGATTCTTTCTCTCACTGTCCCCCTCTCTCTTAAAAATAAAAAAAAATCTTAAAATTAACTTCCAATGAAAAAACATAAAATCCAATCAGTGCCACATCTGTTTAAAGAATCAAATTCATAAGTAAAGCAGCTATCAAAAAAAGACTCCATCCCAGATGGTAAATTCTAACCAACATTTCATAAGAAACAATACCAGTCCTGCACAAAATCTTGCAGAAAATACAGGAAGACCACATACCAAGTTACTTAATGAGAAAGCATTACCCTAATATCAAAAACAGAAAAATGTGTTACAGCAGAAAAGAAAATTACAGAACAATCTCCTTGATAAATAGTTGAAGGATGCTTACTATAAACAATGTTTTAGATTATCCCTCTTTTAAGTACTTTGGAGATGTAATGCTTGGAAGGTAATGTACCATCCTGAAAGGTTTTGAAAATGGGTGATGAGAAACAAGAGTCAGCATGATTTTGGCAGATAGTAAATGTGGAAGTTTGTGATCAAGAAACTGATACCCTTAAAGTTCTTGTTACCCCTTATATACTAATTTTGTAATCCTAAACTGGAATGCTGGTAATATTGCATAACTATCTGCACTACTGCTTGAATGGGGTGTACGGAGTCTTGGGAAATAAGATTCAGTTTTCTAGGTATGTTCTGCTGTAACTTTTGCATAGTTTGAAATTATATTTACTTTTCACTTGCACTAGATCATTTTTACTCATAGACTTGAAAAGCAGAGATAATGTCATAAAGACATCTCCGTTGTAATTTTATCTTGAAACCCTTGATTCATGGGGTTGGGGATTTAGCTCAGTGGGAGGGCGTTTGCCTAGCAAGCACAAGACCCTGAGTTCGAGCCTCAGCCCCGGAAAAAAAAGAAAGAAACCCTTGATACAGTTGTTAGTTTGTTTAGGCATGTGAATTCTGTTCCCCATTTAACTCGTCATTTACCTAATCATGTTGCTAGAATATCGTAGCATCTGCTTCCAATGAAAGTTTCATGCAAAGTACTTCCATCATAATTCCTTATGGACAGAGGAGTGAGACTTTACTAAGTCTAAAAAAAAAATTGGTAGTTTAGTGTTTGTATGCTTGACTACTATTAAATGTTTAATTGTGGGAAAATTTGCCTGAAATTGCTTTTATTATATCATGAAATCTAGCAGGAAAAAATCTAGGGGAAGTCCTTAAAGTACTCAGGTGCCTCACAATGCCGTAAGTATAGATGCCTGGCTGGGATGATGGCACATACCTGTAATCCCAGCAGCTTGGAAGTCTCAGGCAGGAGGATCACAGGTTCAAAGCCAGCCTCAGCAACTTAGTGAGGCCCTGAGTAACTTAGCAAAGACCCTGTGTCAAAATACAAAATAAAAATTAAAAAGGGCTGGGAATGTGGCTCAGTGGTTAAGCACTGCTAGGCTCAATCCCTGGTACCAGAAAATAAAAATATTACAGATAGCCTCTCTACTTCACAATTATCGTATGAGCTGCTTCCCTCTCCCACACTCTTCTGCCATGATGTCCTGCCTCACCTCAAGCCCCCCAAAATAGAGCCACCCTGTATGGACTAAGACCTCTGAAACCATGAGCCCCCAAATAAGCTCTTCCTCCTAAAATTGTTCTTGCTGGGTGTTTTAGTCATAGCAGTGAAAAAAAGTTGACAGATGCCACATTGGCTTGGATTGGCTGGGATGGCAGTGACATCCCCTTAACGTGAGGAGTAAGAAAGCATACTTCTTTTTTTTTTTAATTCAGAAATTTATTTGTTGAACAATCACACCAACTTCTAACGAAATAATATAATATAGATCTAGATTCTGAAGATTAGATTTACCCCCAAGAGCGCCCCCCACAATTACTCACCCTTATCCTTATCCCTCCCCGTCCCTTCCCAAAACATCTCTAAAAATGTATTAGGTTGTATAACGATAGCATATTTCTTACCACTTTCTTCTCCCTTTCTGCCTTGTCCCTGTTAGTATTGAACATTCTAAATGCATGCATATAAATGTTCCAGTATATTTAATCTTCATTAAGTAGGTTCTTAATGATTTTTCCAGCTCTAAATAACCTCCTAAAAATAAATACAGCATTTTGAAAATTCATCACTGGAGCACTTCTTACTGGAATGATACTGTGGCAAAAAGATGTCTCAATATTTTAAAATAATTTAATTGAAATTTTAAAATCTTTAAGCATTAGTACAACCAATTTTAAAACGCTGATAAATTACAGTGATTATTTTTCAGTACCATTTGTGTAATCATCTGCTCTTTCAAATAGAACTCAAGGAAGTTTGGTACATAAAAACACATACCGGGGTTGGGGATGTAGCTCAGTGGCTGAGTGCTTGCCTAGCACGCGTAAGGCCCTGAGTTCGGTCCTCATTTCTTCATTGCAACTCTAACCTTAGCAGCCAGTGGAAGTTCCTTGGAGGTTTTAAAAATACCCATCAGTTTCACAGCTGGAGAAAGCATATTTTCTTAGAGAACAATTTTAGCTAAAAGAAGAATAAGCTTTGTCATTTTTGAAAGCACACAACCAGTTAAATTTAAGAAATTGCAACAAACAGCTTTTCACTCACAACTGGCTTGACTTGAACAGGAGAAAAAAACAAAACAAAAAATAAACGCTTAGGTAAAGGAAACGCTTACTAAGTTCTTCACATCCCAGTGATATTCCAACTGCAGCAGTGAAATATGGTGACAGCCACCAGGCAGGGATGCTATTTGTCAAACCTGGAAAAAAATGCACCGATATAAAGGGCTAAGACAAAAGCATTTTATTCTCCCTGCTTCTTCTTGAGGTGAAAGGTGTTAGCTGCCTCATGTCCCTTGATTTAGTTTACAAATTGTACTTTATTTACCTTTTCCTTAAAATTATTTTTACTCATAGTAAATGCATACGCATAATATCAAGCGATCAGCATTATAACTTAATCTTGAAAAGCTTATTAGAGTTGTTATTATTAGTTCATTTAGGCAGAACATGGTAGTCTATTAATTGTATCTTCTTTGCATTTAAAAGGAAAATATAATTTTTCAAAAGATAATTATTTGACATATCTAATAACGCTTGATTCATGAAAATTTGTTTTTACCACTATTTGAAATGGGACAATTTCTTTCCCTATGTCATTGTCACAATATTTTGATGAATATGCAAAGGAATCGAGGGGATACTTTTAGTCAATTAAGATAAATGTAAAAATGTACTATTGAATAAAGCTCATTCATTTTTTATTGGTTCATACATATGAAAGAAAACTACCATGCTATATAACAATTGAGCTATTGCTCTTTTAAAAGTTAATATATCTGTGTGCAAAAATGCATTCATTCGTGGCTGAAATATGAAATAATAATTTGGTAATTAACATTTAATTTCACCCAAAGAGTTGTTTTAAATAAACCATTGAGATTTCCCTCAGAAAAAAATCTATCAAACTTGGAAGCAAAATATGTTTTATTTCTTATGTAATTTTTACTAGCTTCTATGACTGAAAATGAGAGGGGAATCAATTGTAAAGATAGCTAATAAAATCATTTGAAACTCCTATTATTGTATATGTAAAAATGCATGATTAACAAGGACTCAAATGTACTTTGAAAAGACAACTTGATGTCTCCAGTTCTTTTTTTTTTTTTTGGTACCAGGTATTTGAACCCTGGGTGCTTAACCACTGAGCCACATCCTCAGTCCATTTTTAGTTTTTTATTTTGAGCCAAGGTCTCACTAAATAGCTCAGGGCCTCACTAAATTGCTGAGCCTGGCCTCCAAGTTGTCATCCTCTTTCCTCAGCCACTGGACTGAACCTCTGGAATTACAGGTATGTACCACCACACCCAGCTATGGTGAGGACTCCAGTTCTTTTTTTTTTTTTTTTAAAGAGAGAGAGGAAGAGAGAGAAAGAGTGAGTAAGAGAGACAGAATCAATTTTATTTTCTTTTTTCAGTCTGGCCTTTGTTTCTCTGACACTTAGTTGTATATGCAGTATGTGTTGCTGGGGTTTGAACTTGGGTCCTCACACATGCCAGGCAAGTGCCTTAACCACTGGGCAACCAACTCCAGCCCTGCTCCTGCTCTAGTTGTTGTTGTTGTTGTTGTTGTTGTTCTTCTTCTTCTTCTTCTTCTTCTTCTTCTTCTTCTTCTTCAAGAGAGAGAGAGAGATGGACAGTGAGAGGGAGACAGAAAGAGAGAATCAATTTTATTTAGTTTTTCATGTGACTTTCATTACTCTCTGCTTTGTTGTGTATGTGGTGCTGAGGTTTGAACTTGCATCCTTGTGCATGCCAGGCAAGCTCGGTAACCGCTGAGCTACTGCTCCAGCCCCCTGCTCCCATTCGTTGTTGAAGCTGTTTTCTCTTATTATTTGATATCTTGTGCTATTGTTCTGACTGGCTCTAGTCTTTGAAATTATCCATTTTGCTCCAAATATATTTGCCAGAATTCTCCTAAAAATTCAAATATGCTATTTTATATATCATTTGTTTAAATAGTGCTTTTTTTTCCTGTTAACAAAAATTAACTGAATGGGAAATAAATTAGCCCAATGAGAGTGAGGAAAAGTAGGAAGGAGATAAAAAAGGAAAGTGTGAGTAGAGCATCTACGTGGAATAATTCTGGGCATTTCATTTTTAACCTTCATAGATAACCCTTGTCAGATAATTATCATTTCCCTGATTTTGCAAATAAGAGAACTGGG
This sequence comes from Aplodontia rufa, assembly GCA_004027875.1. Lineage (NCBI taxonomy): Eukaryota > Metazoa > Chordata > Mammalia > Rodentia > Aplodontiidae > Aplodontia > Aplodontia rufa. The sequence goes on along the minus strand of PVKS010013378.1, from coordinate 1,079 downwards.
GATCAAGAAGATCATGCTGAGCCCCAGTGTGCAGTCAGGCCCCACTGACCCCAAGGTCTATGAGATGAGATTCTTTCTCACAGTCATGTGGCGGTTAGCCAGGACCTTCTCCAGTAGCAACCTCAGAGTGGATAAACCTTTTCTGGTATCTCAAGGCATTTTAATGCCTTATACCTGATGCCATACCCCAAATACATTCTGTCTGTTCTCACATTCACCCCAACAGCCCTGGGCAACGCGCTTGCAGCTATTTCTTCCTTCCTATCCTTTGCTATTTACTATTTAACTGTTCAATCAATCATACATGTATTCCTTCACCAAATATTGTTCACTACACATTGAGCAGTATTTGAGTATCGAAGCACAGATGTGAACTAGAGGAACCCCATACTTGCCTTTGTGGAATTACCATCTACTAGGTCTGAGAACAATCTTTATTTCTTTTTTATTATTTTTTTAAGAGAGAGGGACACTGACAGAGAGAGAGAGACAGAGATAAACAATTTTTATTTAGTTTTTCATGTGGTTTTCATTGCTCTGAGACTCCATTGTGTATGTGGCGCTGGGGTTCGAACTCACATAGTTGTGCATGCCAGCCAAGTGATATAATCACTGGGCCACCGCTCCAGCCTCCTGTCGGGAGCGGGATCCGCCATGCCAAGATGGCGCCTGAGGCTAGGGCCCCACCCAGTTCTTTGAGGAAATCTAAGCTGGCTGTAGTGCGCTTGTGTGGCATTTAGGGAAAAGTCAGAAGCCCATTGGTGCATATGAATCTATTGGTCACGTGTGCTGTGAGCTGTATGTATGTGGGCGGATTTCCGGGGAGCGAGAGTTCGGGAAGGAGAAGGGAAGAGAGAGGAAGAAGAAGAAGGTCGACCAAAAATAAAGCTCTCCCAACCTAACCACGTGTCGCGTCTTCTCTGCGGGCAGAGGGAACGCGATAAGTGGTGCCGAAACCCGGGAATCAAATGTTAACATTAAGGTAAGTAATTAAAAAGAGGTAAATTATTAATAATTTAAAAGGAAAAAAGCAGCCAAATTAAAGTGAAACTAGCTGTAAGACAGCAACGGACGTCCTT
>PVKS010013377.1:0-50964 GCA_004027875.1 Aplodontia rufa | reverse complement strand
AATGACTTTCAGAGTAATAGGGGGATGGCTCTCTAGGATGCTTGGAGGTGTAGGGGGGGATGGGGAGGGGGTAGGGTATATGAAGAACTCCTAGGAGACTGGAGATTGGGAAGATGGGGGAACCATCCCAGAAGCCGAGGTCATTCCTCCACGAGCTACCCATTTAACACATGAGTTCTTCTGGGGGAAACTGCAACAGGTAAAACCCAAGGTGGTATCCATGTTTTGGCATTACCCCTGGATAACAAAGTATATATTCATTGATTGCTATTGTTTTGGATAATGTTTCCCCCTTAACTGTATCTCTATATACTTCTAATAAAAAATTGAGGTTTTAATATGCTATTTTATGATATTAGAATTATTTATTCCTTGCATGATACTGATTTTGTGATTAAAGTCAGAGTAAGACTCCTTGTACAGATACATGCCAAAATATTTTCAGATTATATGAGACTGTGTTTAGGAGTTGCCTCTCATTGTTCCCTGGGGAGGGAGAAACGGCTGTAACTGCAAATGAAACCAGACAGGTCACCAGTGGATCATTCGTAAATGTAGGAAAGGGTTATCTGAGTCTTCATCATACTGTTCTCTTTGGTTTTGTAAGAATTTTAAGATGCGCTTGTGTTCGAAAATCCTGGCTGTTGGCGCATCTTGCTGTCCTTGCTCAGTGGCACATAGGTGCTTCTGTCATATGACAGTGGCTCTCCAAGGGGCAATGTCTACTCTTCCCCAGGTTTCCTTCAGTGGTCACCTACACGTGTCCCTTTCCAAAGGAGCTGAAAAAGCAGGTGTTCGTGCTACTTATTTCCCTTTAGGGATCCTGTGCCTTTCAGACATAAGATATTCTGTAGAATAGTGGTTAGCAGAGTCTGGGAAGGACGGGGAAGGAAGGGATGGAGTAAGGACAGTTCACAGGTAGAGGGTGCATCTGGATAGGGGGAATAGATCCCTAGGTTGTATAGCACAGTAGGGTAACTACGGTTGACAGCAATTACTTATATATTTGAAGAAAGCTAGTGGGGGGGATTTTGAATGCTCCCCCCCAAAATGTCAGAAATGATAGGTATGTCAGTTTTTCTGATCTGATCTTTACATATTGAGTACATGTATTGAAATGTCATATGGCACTCTATACATATATACATAAATACATATATGTATATGCATATATATACATAAATATATATGTGTATATGCATATATACATAAATACAGGTGTATATGCATCTATAAAATACATATGTGCATATGCATATATATAAATACATATACATATGTATATGCATATACATATGTATATGTGTATATATATGTGTACGATCACTAGGTGTCAATTAAAAATAAGGAAGGAGGGTGGTAAAGGAGGAAGGAAATAAAAAATACACTGGCAATTTTGTTTACTCTGTACTTAAAATAAGAACAGCAATTACAAGTTGGCATAAATGCCTATGGGCAAAAAAAAGAAGAAAAATAAAGGGAACATTTCTATCCCTAATTTCCAAGGAGCATGTTCTTTTTGATATAGGAAGTAAGGTTTTCCCCCTAAAAATATGCCTCTATGATATGATTTGATGTTGATCAGGTTGAGCATTTTTAACTTTAATATATTTTCTCTGTGATAAAGATAACCTAGCCAGTATATCAAACTCATCATAATGTTGTGGGTATGAATAACTGGGACAGACAGAGTTTTACAATGTTTTTGGGGGCCCGGAGTGGTGGCTCAGCAGTTACAGCACTTGCCTGGCTTGCATGAGGATGCGGGTTCAAACCCCAGCACCATGTACACAACAAAGTGTCAGAGCAATGAAAGCCACATGAAGAAGTAAATAAAATTGATTCTTTCTTTCTCTTTCTCTCTTTCTCTCACTGTCCCTTTCTCTTTCAAGAAAAAAAAAGTTCAAATGAAAATACTAAATAAAAATTAGTAGGGGTGAGCTATGGTTCTGGCAAAAGTCCTGAAAATGACCACAGGTTAGCGAAGTCTGGGAGCTGCGGGATGTGGAGTTTCTTCCCTTGCTACCCTGGATTAGAAGAGATGGGAATGTTGGAAGGCACGTGGAGAGACAGACACGTGACATAATGCAGGCTGAGAGGCGGTTTTAATCAAGAGTGATTTTCATTATGAAAGCAGCATATTCCTGGATTAATTTCTCTATGTTGTGCCAAGGCATGTTTTCTTATATCCCGTGCCTCCTAGAGCACACATGGAAAAATCAGAGAGCAAGGATGGTGGCTTTTGTTGAGAGACAACTGTGCTGGGGAAAAGTCCTGCGGAGGGTCAGGGAGACCCGTGCTTGCCGATGCTGAATGGCAGCCGTGAACCAAGGCTCGCGCCTGGTCTTGCTTCCATCGGGTTTAGGTGAAGATCCTCATCCCTGTCCTCAGGCCCCGACCTCATCTGGTCCCTGCTTCTCTCCAGCTTCTCCTTAGGGGCTCCAGGTTCTTGGCCAGGCTTCTGTTTTCCACTTGCAGGAGCATCTTGCTGCTTCTCAGCCTGCCTTCCCAAAGACCTTGGTTGACTGGTTCCTTATCTTTTCATCTCGGGTCAAATATCGGCTGCTCTTGGGGTCTCCCTATCTGAAGAGTGCTTCACCAGCCACTCCTTAGCACATTAACCTCTGCTCTACCTCTGGAGGCTGATGCTCCTTGGAATCCTGCTGTTTGCATACTAGCTCCATGAAAAGAGGCGCCTGGTCTGTTTTATCCCAGTATTTCCCCACCATGCTGAATGGTGCCTGGCATGTGGAAGGAGTTTGGCAAATATTTGTTGAATGAATACATGAATTAGATAAGCTGGGGTTTGGACTAGATCACCTCTGAGGGTCTCCTTCCAGCTATGAAGTACTATGATTTTCAAAATCCATCACAAAAAGCATTTGTCTTTCCAACTGAGAGCTTTTCTCCACATCTCCGCCAAGATAGGATTTCCCAGGGCTTAACTGAAACGGTGGGTAAGCAAGCAGAGGGGAACAGATGCCTTCGGGTGCTGACACATCTTCCTCTGAGTTTAGCAGCAGAGCAAAGAGCAATCATCGTAATCAGTGCAGAGGTGGGTGAGAGAGCGGCTAGGTCTTCTGCCAAGTCGCCTTTGAGGCTGTCAGCGCCAGCTTCTCTGCAAACAGCCCTATATTTAAAACGCAACTCCGAGTGGGGCTTGCCCTCCACCCCCTGCCCTCTTTTCTCTTACTTGGGCTCTCCAGCTTGTCACATGTGTGTTCAATTGCTTTCTTAACATCAGTTTTGGTAACCGTGATGCGAGGGAGATGAGAGAGTCAGCCATGAGGTCTGCGAAGGTCTGATGAAAGCAACTTTAACACATAACCATTTGCTTTGGCAGGATCTCGGGCCAAGAGCAAAAGTCCTCTTGATGTGTCAAATTATAGATAAACACAAGTTTCAAAAACATTTGTGATATAACTGCAAATAAATGCTGGTAACTGGCAGGGTGCTCCGTTTACAAATAGTTCCTGTCATCCAAACAGTAAGAGGATAAACTTAAACACAACTGACTTCCCAAACATTTGAAAGCACTTTAATAGCAAGGCTCCAAGGCTGCAAGTAGAGAAGAATAATAATTAAGGCTTAAAATCCAGCCCGGCCAACAGCAGTGTGCACAGAGCTGTGCCTTGGGGTCTGGGTTGGATGAGGATGGCCCAGCCACGGATCCCTCAGAGATTTCTCTTGGGGTCCACCTCATCCTTTGAAGATCCTCTGAGTTGCCCACACAACTACTTTTGGCTTGGGTTGGCTTGTCCTTTTCAGGTCCAGAGTCTGAGAAGCGGGCCTTGGTACTGGTTGATTCAAGCAGAGGTGGAGTGCCTCCTTTCTCTGCAGACAGTTTCAGGCTTTGGTAAAACAGTTCATCAGGCAGACTGTCTCTGAAAGGAAATCCGCAGCGACGCCTGCCCTGTCCGGAAGCTCTTTCGTGATGTGGTGGTGAGAGGAGAGGTAGGGATCAGCTACCTTCTTCTCATCTGCCACTCTGAGCTGTCATCCCTCCCTTCACCTATCCATGACCCAAGAAATAGGCATTTATTTCCTCTAATGTGTCAAGCACTGTAGTAGACATTAAAATACTGTCGTAAGAAAAACTTAGGTTCTGAGATCTGACCTCTATAATATAGCTCTGAACAGGGAAGTCAGAGGTTTAGGTTGAGACCAGAGGTCTCAGTTGACACTAAATCCATCATCTTTGTGCTATATCAGGGACTTCAATTTCCCCACCTTATCAAGTATAGCAGTTACTGAGTGGGATAGGCAGGTTTGGGCCCACATCACTCTGAAAATCTCATGGTCCCTGCAAAGTTGAGCCCCACCTCTGGTGAAGTAGTGTCCTGCTGAAAGACAGCACAGGTTTCTGGATTTTTAAGATCAACAAGAAATCCTGATGTATAAAATGCAAAATCTCTTAATTTTAAATATTGATGACTTACCTTTTTTTTTTAAAGCACTGGTCAGAGAAGAAGAAAGGAGAGCCAGCATGCAGCCTCTTAGGGTAGAAGCCAAGTTCTTCTTTCAGCCCATTAATCAGTAAAATGATAGCCCCACTTCTATGGAGCCTGTGGTCTATGTAGTGACTTCAGGGCTCCTGTTGGGGCAAGAGGGAGACTGTCCTGACTGGGTACCAACCTACCCATGTCAGGCAGAGGAGTTCTGTTTCAATCAGTGTTTCCAGATGTCATTTGGAGCTTCCTAGCTCCCTGGGGTCCAATTTAATTGGCCTAAAATCCACCAATTCCAGAGTTCAAAACCCTGTCCAAGATGCTGAGAGTTCCTGGAATTGAAGCACAGATTTCCAGGGCTTCCTCTGGCTCTCAGGCTGAAGTTGCTGTGCACAAACATGGACTCACTCCTTTCATTGAATTCCATAAGCAACTGACTCAGTCAAAAATATTTGTAGATTAGCTAGCCATGGTGATAAGAGCCTGTAATCCCAGTGGCTCAGGAGGCTGAGGCAGGAAGATTGCAAGTTCAAATCCAGCCTCAACAACTCAGGCCCTAACCAACTTAGTGAGACCTTGTCTCAAAATTAAAAAAAAAAATCTAAAATAAAAAGGGACAGGGATGTGGCTCAGTGTTTAAGTGCCCCTTGATTCACTCTCTGGTACCAAAAAAAATATGTATATATATGTATGTATGTGTGTATATATATATATATATATATATATATATAGTCTACAAAGGGAGTATGGAGTAGACTGAAATGGAGCAAATTGTATTCCACATGGGTATGATTATGTCAAAATGAATCCTATTATTATGCATAATAATAATGTACTAATAAAAACATTAAAAAAAGAGTCAAGGGGCTTGTGATGGCCTGAACCTAGCACAATATTCAGATAACATCTTTCCCCTCAAGAAGTATTTTGTCTCATAACTCTCAGGATACTTCTGGCCTCTTTAATCCATTACACCTCCAAAAAGTCCGTCGCACAGGTAACACCAGTGGAAGACTTCCCTAGGTAAAGAAGTGTAGCGTAGAGTTTCTCAGTTGCATATCGATGTTGGCTTGGAGTTGGTGTAAGCAGAGTGAATTCTCAGAGATCTTTCCCTTCTCCAACCCAGCTACTGTGCGCATGGATGTAAACACACTTTGCTGTGCTTCCTCATTGCTGTGAAGCATGCTTACATCTATTTGAATATCTGGTACGAAATCACACTGAAAGGTGAGACCTCCAAACACAGTCTCAGTTTCAGATCCACCGTTTGAATGCCTCCCTCTTGTTACTATGTCTGGAAAAGAGGGTAGGAGTTTGATTTTTTTTTTTTTAAGCCATTGAGTTGCCCTCCTGGGGTCTGGCAGAGGAAGAAGTTGACTCTGGAAGCATTACAATGGAAACGCAGGCTATTGTAATTTCAGGAAGTAGTATTGACAAATGAGAGGAACAGGAAAGGTGTGTCCTCTCATCCATTTCACACAGGTGTGTCATGGAAAGAGCCCAGTAGACTTGCTTCAAGTCCCAATGCCACAGACACTGGCATTGTGTGTTGGGCACCACATGTTCATGTGCCTGAGTCTGTAACCAGAGGAATGATGTCTGCCTCATGGGGCTGGGAAGTTTGATGACACCTGGAGTCGTTGTTTCTTCTGAGTTTTTCAACACCTTCCTCTCTTGTATTTTATTCCTACCTTTCTGACACCTCCTCTTCCTCCCTTGCACCAGATGTGGTTCTAGAAATAATGACCTCCCCATTGATCCCTTCCCTGGATGATTCTAGCAGTGCTATTCCCCTTTCTACTGCAGGAGGAGAGGAGGCTGATTTGTCCCATTACTTCATGGGCCCTGATTCAGGGAAAGGGAGCATATGGTAACACATGGGTGCCTCTGGTGGTGTTCAGAGCCTAGCAGAGGAGCCCCAGGGCCAGGCTGGATAGGGCCAGGCTGGGCTGGATACCAAAAGGTTCTTTTTCTTTTTCCTTTTTTATTTTCTTTGTGGTACTAGGGATTGGCCCAGGGGCACTCTTCCATAGAGCTCTATCTCTAGCTCCCTCTTTTATTTTAAAATTTCAAGACAGTGTATTGTGAAGTTGCCCAGGGTGGACTTGAACTTGCAATCCTCTTGTCTCAGCCTCCTGAGTAGCTGGGATTACAATGTGTGCCACCGCACCCAGTTTATAGTAGGTTCTTAGTGCATTTAAATCCTTTCATGTCTCCCCCATTTGTTGTATTGCCACAGGGTATAGAATTTGTTTAAAATTAATACTTTTTCTCTAATGATTAAGTTTTATTGAGGATTTCATAGAACTTCTCAGTTTAAGATGATTTTTTAAAAGGTCAGGTGCTCCAGCTCTCTAAGAAACTGGAAAAAAAAACTTGCAGATCTAATCAGTATAAAATAAACTACTCAGCCATCAAAGAAAACTGGGAATGTCTGAGGACATGTGAGGCTGATGGCTTCGGGCACCTGACACGGGCTAATTACAACACTTAGTAAGACATGTTTGGCAGATGCTTCCTGGCAACAGAGGCAAAGTGGAAACATGTTGGGTTACTTAATTTTGGTTTTCTGACAATGGAAAACATAGACACAAACTTTTTCCTGGAACGAAACTTAGGCATTTATCACATGAGTCATTGTTAAAGGACACTGAGGGACAGAGTGGACACATCTCCTTCCATGGTTTCTTATGCAATGGTGCAGTTTCCATCTGACGTTCTCATTTCGACCCTTCAGGAGAGAACACACTTTCTAGAAAGCAGGAACCATCTTTCCCAGGCTCCAAAAGGGTCTGAAATAACCCAAAGGCAGAATCACTTGTTCTGCCCTCCTTGTCACTAATCCATGGAGAGAAACTGTGGAAGGAAATCCATTTGGATAGGATTGGAAGGCAATAATGATAAAATAGGGGCTGGAGACTTGACTCAGTGGTTACAGCGCTTGCCTGGCATGCACGAGGGTGCAGGTTCGAATCCCAGCACCACGTACACAGCAAAGTGTTGGTGCAATAAAGTCACATGAAAAACTAAATAAAATGTATTCTCCCTCTCTCTCTCTCTCTTTCTGTCACTGTCCCTCTCTCTTTTAAAAAAATGATAAGAATACAAATTGTAATTCAGTCAAGCGCAAGTACCTTTACAAGTACATGCAAGTTAACTAAGGTTTGTCAGATGAAATAACTCTGCTGAAAGCACATGGCCCATCCTGGATGGCTTCCAGCTCCACCTAATTGGTGATAGGTGCCCAGAGCATTGTGCTGAGGACAATTCTGAGGTCCCATCTGATAACACCGGAAAGAGTCCCGTGATCATCCCCATGATCAGTGTGCACGTGAGAGGAGAGGCAGACCTGCTACCAGGAGCTGGCCATCATTGTGTGGTTTCATTTTCCCACCAGCACAGTAAATTGTAGGACAGGAATTAGCAGAGAAGCGCGCTGTCCATAATTCCTGTTTGCTTGCTAATGGCGATATCCCAAGATGTAAGTTACTTGACTACATTTTATTACATATCACTTAAAATTCTAGGGTTCCCAGAAGCTAATGTGTGCAGGTAGAAAGCAAACCGAGCAAATCACCCCTCCAGTAATCACCCCCCAAGCCCACACTGCAATTAGATTTATTAATATGAAATCAATATGTTTACATAAGCCAACTTAGCAACTTTTTTAAAAAAAGAGAGGGGGGGGCAGTGAGAGAGAGAGAGAGAAAGACAGAATCAATTTTATTTAGCTTTTCATGTTGTTTTCGTTGCTCCAACACTTTGCTGTGTATGTGGTGCTGGGTTCAAACCCGCGTCTTCGCGATGCCAGGCAAGGGCTGTAACCACTGAGCCACTGCTGCAGCCCCCAACTTGTTAACTTTTGAGAACTCTTATTCCACAGCTACTGACTGGTTGTTATTGTTACTTTTGCATAGAAGTAATGGAATCCATCACAAGTTGTGTGTTTGGAGGAATCTCTGAGCCTTGAAGGTTTCCGCTGTTGTTGGCTGTGTACAAAGGTGGATACACAGCCAGGCAGCATCCTGAGGCCACAGTTCCTCAAGACAAAACCTTAATTTCAAGGTCTCACAAGGCAGCTAACCGATGGTCCCCAGACGGGCGGCAGCAGATTTGCCTACTTCACATTTTCATCCGCTAACCACTGCTCCCTGAAGCCAGGGACCCCAACACCACAGCCCCTCCCCGCAGCCCTAGGCAACCGCTAATCTGTTTTTCCTCTCTGTCCAAACTGGCCTATTCTGGACACTTCGTACAAAGGGATCTTATACTATGTGGTTCTTAGTTCCCTTGTTATTATCTATCATAGGTCCCTTTCCTGTTCTTCAAGGTCCTTAGTAGAATCAAAACTTTTTGCTTAATGTGTGGCTCTTCCAATAGACCATGCAGTTCCGCCAAGTCGAGGATTCTAGTTATCTAATTCCTATCACATTCCCTAAAGCCTGTGCCCCACAGAAAAGATACTTAAAAATTCTTAATAAATAAGTGGATGATTGGATTAACAATGGATGGTTGAGTGACTAGATTAGGTACCCACCAGGCTGCCACTACCAGGATAAATCCAGAAACACCAATCCTCTTAGTAAAGTGAAGGAGCCTGATCTGGTTAACTGACTTTGAAACTAACTCCCCACGTTGGGGAGAAAGAAAAACAAATATCTATTTAACAAGACAGTGTGGTTTCACAAGCAGATGTGTAATATTTGCAAATACGCAGTGGATTGTTTGTGTATAAGAGCAGGGTAGGGAGCGCCTTGGTAAGCGAAGTTAAAGTAAACTATTTATTGCAGTCACCAAGCCACAGTGCTGTGTGCTGCAGACCCTGAGGCTGCAGTCCTTTTTCCTTCTTAAAGTCCCAGTCCTTTCAAGATGCACTGGGAGTAGCTGGGAATGGCAGGGCTCCAAGGCATAGAATTTGCTTGTGACATCCTCGCCTGCTTAAGACCCCATTCCAGGGCTGGCTGTTTTCTGCCTGTTCCTGTACCAGACAGGAAGAAGGGAATGGAAGGGACAGCAGATGTTCACCTCATTCCTTGGGCAAGCTGCTTCCAGAATGGGACACACACACTGCTTGGATGACTTCTAGATGCTGGGGCTTGGCAAAACTGTGGCTGAAAACATCGAACAAAATAAACTACAAAATATCGAAGGAATGCAGAAAAAGTCATGAAAAACAAATTAATGATTCATAGAGATTACAGTGTAATGGCTACAAGATTTTCCCTGCTTTGATTTGAACTTTTGCAAGAAATCAGTTGCAGTAAGGGCTCCCTTGGAAGTTGAACATGAAAGGCGGTTTTCTGGAAATAATGAGTTTTTGTTTGGGGTCTTTGTTTTATTTTTAATAAAGTAAATATCAGTTTTATTCCCTTGCCCTTCTACTGAAAAAATAAAATCCCCAAGTAATCCCAGCTCCTATATGCAGGCAGCATAAATATTACACACAAACAGGTCATTTCAGAGATGGAGTCACATTTTCTTTGTCATTTATACTCTCCTTAGCAATTACAGAAAAAGTTATAAATGCCAAATGTGACACCAAGATACTCTGGTTTGTTTTCTTTGTCTTTCTCTTGGGCTCAAAAATCCTTGATTAGTGAATGAAGATCTCTATTTACCATGATCCACAAGGCTATAATTAATTTTTTAAAAGACCCAAGATTCAAATAAAGACATAATTAGGGCTATTTGGGATAAGTCATGATCAGTGGGGTGCTTAACAATAGAGTTGTAGGAGCGTGCATTTCCAGAATTGCTATGCGAAGGTCCAACACCCAGCCTGGCTCTGCTCTGAGGATAACAGGGACCCACCCTGTGTCATACAGGGAGAACTCCAATGTTTTGTTCCTCCTGCCTCCCCAACCTCCCTGACAAATATCTGCCATTTGTCTGTAGTTTTTGCTGTTAAAATCATTATCTACTCCCCACTTCTCACAGATAATTTGGTAAGTACTAAATTCTTCTGACAGTAAAATTCAACTGGAATTCTTGTTCAAATTACGGATTCCAGGTCCCACCCACAGAAACAGACTTCTCAGAGAAGTCCATTTTTAACGTGTCCCAGATGATTCCTGTGATTAGAGGAATTTAGAGGAAATGGGGCTAATGATAATTTTGGCATGTCACTTTAGGATGACAAAGCACTTTCATGAAATCCCTTCATGGGATCCTCACCCCGTCGCTGTTTGACATGGGAGGAAGCTGAGGTGCATTGGGGCTGGATTTAGGCTCCAGGTCATTCAGCTTTCTGTCCAGTCCCTCCCCTCCAAGCTGCACTCTTCCAGAAGCTGTAGACCTGGTGAGGACATGGTACCAAGAAGTCTGTGACCACAGCAAGGGGAGAGCACCAAAGGGTCAGGAGGAAGGAGAGTAGCCTTGAGGTAGAGGGGTGAATGAAGCCACCGTGGAAACTGGAGTGCCAATCTGTTGCTGATTAATGAGAAGCTAAAGAAAATAGAGCAACATTTCTTCGACAGAACACTAGTTCTGCAAGATATTCCATGAAAAAAACAAAAACAAAAAACAACCCCACCAAGTTCTAGATTCAAATAAATTCAGCACACACAGTGAAATTTACTCCGGTGAACATACTCCCATAGTAGTCTGCTTGTAAAAGGTTCGGAGAAGTCCTACAGTAAAACAAATTTTTTAAAATGTTAAACTTCAAATACCTCAAACTTATTTAACATTGAACTCTCTTCCCCCTATTTTTTTCAAAAGAAAAAGGTACTCCGAAACAGCTCTCTGAACATGCTTTGGGAAATGCTGGTCTGGGGCACAGATTTGGAGTTGGGACACTGGGTGTTCATAGGAAGTGTAGTACTTACAATTACACCCAGTTGAGACATTTGATATGCATTTGAGTCCCAACTTCTACTGATTTCTTTCCCCTACTTAAAACTTCAACTTTTGTTCTTATGTATTTTTTTCTGTTATGTCTGCTCATTCCGAAGAGAGGGGGGAGAAAGAGAGAGAGGAGAACATAAAATAAGAAACAGAGCCGTTGTTGCTCTAAAGTTTCTTGCTTCTCTCTTGTTACTAACACAAAGCGAGTGTGTGGCGTGAGAACCAAGCAGGGCAGAGCTCCATCCTGGAATGTGCAAACCCGGTCTGCCTGGAGCCTCTGGCTCGGCCCAGGCATCTGGACCAGGGGCCCAGCTTGTCTTCAGTTCTGCCCTTGCCAAGCTGCCCCTGTGGGGATGGGATAACCTAGAGGTGTCACCCGGTTGACGTGCTTCCTGCTTTTCCTATGTTTCATGGTGTTGATTCGGAAGGACTCTGGTTCCAGGACCTCTTGCGCCCCAGGCTGTCCTGAGCGTGGTCCACGTGGCCTCCTCGCTAAGAAAGAACAGCCTGGAAGTGAGGCTTGCGAGCTGCACCAGTCTTTCTGCCAGATCTGGGAAGCCATCTGCTTGTGATCCCAGATGGCACAGCCTGATGGCTCCAGAGATGCGTCTTGGCTGGGTGGGGATGGGGTGGAGACGAGGGAATGGGCGGGAGGCTAGATGATTGGACTGGGCCTCCCTGCGCGGGTGGGCAGGGTTAGGGGGAGTGAGCCTCCTGCTTTCAGTGTCTTTAGTTTCTGCCTTGAAGCAGAGGCTGGTGGGGGGACTTCAACTGCTTGCATTTGAATGTTCCTGAAAAGACTGGGCGAGCTCCTTGGATGTTAGGCAGTGGGGGCTGGACCTGTCCTGGGTCTGACTCAGCAGAATGACTGCTGGAGGACCACATGTGGACAGGCTTCCTTTGGAGGGACGCTGGCTTAGAAGGGAACTAGAATGTGGTCTCAGTGGGTGGCCCTGAATGTGTCTAGGGCCTTCCTGATGAACATTTAACCAGCTCTCCAAAAATTAATAGAGTATGCATTTAATATAAATTGTACTGATATGAAGAGTGTATACCTAAATTCACAGACAATAATAATAAACTATACAAAAGTCTATTATAAATTTTGTATAGAAAATGATCCTCATGGGAATAGTTTGTTTGTTTGTTTGTTTGTTTTTGAGGAACTGGGAACTGAATCCAGGGCCTCACACTTGCCATGCAAGATAAGTGCTCTACCACTGAGCTACATCCCCCTTCTGAGACAGGATCTCCTCCCTAAGTGGCCTCTCAGGCCCTTGTGATCCTCCTGCCTCAGCCTCCCTATTAGCTGGAATTACAGTAGTGCCCAACTCTAACCTTTTAAAATCAAACTTCTGCATCCATAGCCAGCCTTTGGTCACAATTGATAAGCAAGCGTATTTCCAACGTGAGAGTTTGTTGATATTTTTGTTTATGTAAGCAAATGAAGTGAAAATGAAACAACGAAGATGTGTTTAGGGTTGCCAGCTTTAGCAAACAAAAATACAAGAAGCTCAGTTAAATTTGAATTTCATATGAACAGGAAATAACGTTTTAGTATGCATGTGATCTGTACAGCATTTGGCATGTAATTGTGCTAAGAAAAAAAATCTTTGTTCCTAGAATTCCCTCCTTATATGAGGGAGAAGTGCACCAAAATCTGTGGATGGCAGAAACTGCAATAGTTCCAGATCCTTTATGTGTTTTGCTTTTTTCCTGTACATACACACCTACAAAAAAGCTTACCTTATAAATTAGGGAAGTAAGAAATTAACAACAGTAATTAATGATAAATAGAACAATTGTAAAAAATGAACTGTAATAAAAGTCATGTGAATGTGAATTACTTCTGTCTCCTTCTCTCCCTCCCTTTCCAACTCTGTCTTTCAAAATATATTCTGTATTCACCCTTCTTCTTGCAATGATATGAGATTATGCTTAAAGCAAGCAAGTTATGGCTCTTCTTTGGCATATCCATCATTAAATTAAATAAGAATTACTTGAACACAAGCACTTCAATACCACAATAGTCAGTCTGATAACCAAGAACACTACTGAATGATGCATGGGAGGGTAGCATATACAGCATGGATACACTAAGCAAAGAAGCAATTCACATCCAGAATAGTGCAAGATTTCATCAAGCTACTTTGAGGTGTAATTTCAAACTTACAAATGATTTATTTCTGGAGTTTTCCATTGAATATTTGAGACTGTAGTTGACCACAAGGAATGTGAAGCCATAGAAAGTGAAACCTTGGGTAATGAGGAGACTACTGTATTTGAAATTTGAATTTAACTGGGCATCTTATATTATATTTTGTCTAGCATTGAAGCACTTCATTGATATAACTTCTATGATGAATCAAATGATTGATAGTTTTTGTATACTAGAAAAATATTCTTGTATTTTGTATTGTTCAGAATGCAATGACTATATACATGAGGTAATATTTTTTTAGAGAGAGAGAGAGAGAATCAATTTTTATTTTTCATCTGGTTCTGGTTTTTCTGACATCTAGTTGTATACGTGGTGCTGAGGTTCAAACTCAGACCCTTGTGCATGCCACTCTAACCACTGAGCTACTGCTCCACCCACATAAAAGCAATCTTAAATTTTATCTTCACTCACGTTACACTTTTTTAAGTACAGAAAATCAATAAAACCATAAATCAAGCTCTGATTTGTAGCATTTGCTAATTTCCATAATGTATATACTTTCACTATTGACAATTTCAGTCTACCAAATTTATATCCCTGAATAATGTATTAATTATCTAGCATTGTGTAGCATCTCTGCCATACAAATACAGTAACTCTAACCTCAAAGGCATAACAAGAGTAGCATTTTGTAAAGTATTTAGGTAGTGATAACTTTTAAGTATTTATTACCTTTGTTTCAAAGTAATCTATTTAATGATAAATTAAGATAGACTATTTTAAACTTGACTCACAAAAGTTTTAACATATAACAATTGGCTCTTGTGAGCTGTGAACAGCCACTTCCAGCACCTTATAAGGCCTGTCTGTATTGTCTGACACCTAACCTGTTTTATTCATTTACAAAATTTGCTTCATTCCAACATTCCTAGAGGTGTTTGAGCTGGTGATCTCTGTAAAGCTGTTAGGGAGATTGAGTAAAAACAAAAACAAAAGCACAGACATTCTCTAGAGAGCTTAAAGTTACTCAAGGGAGTAATGAACATTCATCGAGCATCTTCTCTATTTGAAACACTGCTCTCTACTAAGGATTTAAGATTATAACCTTATAAGACCCCACGCTATCTAAGAGCCAAAAATATAGGAGGAACATGCACTGTAGACATAAAAAGGTCACTAACATTGTAAGGCAGAAGGTTAGGAGATGAAATCAAAATCCCTACTGTGGTTACAGTGTTGTGGATTAGTCATACATAGTCAAGGATTGGGAGGGATTGTTTAAAGTAATTGTTCGTTTATAGCAGTAGCCTTAAAGGGTGATATGTTTTCCTTTGATATGGTGAAGATTTTTCTGGAAGATAAGTACTAAGACACAATGCATCAAAGCAGTAGGTTTTATGGAACACATGGAGCATATGATGGGTTTTGAAGAATGGATGGGATTTAGATAAGTAGGGAAAGCATTCCAGGCAGAACACACTGCATAAGGGAAGGGCTAGAGATAGGAACTTGGAAGAAACAATAAATAAAGCAGTAATAAAATAGTCTGGCTAGAGAACGCTTGGATTTATGTATAGATATGAAAGTCATTTAAAACCAGGCCCCAGCAAGTGCACTCTTGGCACGGAATCAAATTTAAAGAACTAATAGTTAGAAAAATTGAAACTAATTTGAATTTTTATGACCACTTCTTAACAAAACACAAATTCTGGAATCCTTTTGCCCCTGTTCCAATCTTCTTCTTGGGTTCTCCTGTCTTCTGGAGCCGTTCTTTACCTTTCTCAGCTTGTCTGCAGTTTACTAACAGCCTCGATCTTTCCATTCAGGAACTGAAGGAAAGCCTCGGTGTTGGGTGGGAACCAGAATTTTCCTCAGTAGGTATTTTAGTCCGTTATTTCACTCTGGTGCCCCAAAGACCTGACAAGAATAACACCGAGGAGGTGAAGTTCACTGGGGAGCTCATGGTTTCGGAGGCCTCAGTTCGTAGACAGCCCAGGCCATTGCTGGGGCCTACGTTGAGGCAGCCACCATGGAGGAAGGCTATGGTGGAGGAAAGGGGCTCAGGACATGGCACCAGGAAGCAGAGACAGAGCTCCACTCTCCAAAGGCAGGGCCCCCGAATACCTCCCTCCTCCAGCCTCACCCCACCTGCCCACAGTCCCCACCCAGTCAGTCCCAATCAGGGGATTCGCACACTGATTAGGTTTAGCTCTCATGACCCCATCATTTCACCTCTAAACTTTCTTGCATTGTCTCCCACATGAGCTTTTGAGCACCTCATACCAAAACCATAACAGTAGGTAGGGGAGAGAAATGGAATGTGCATTAACACAAAGATGCGTTACCTAGCGCACCTATTAGTCATAATCATACCACATACAATAATTACATCATGAGTAATCTCCATACTTCCTCCCCTACCAACACCGCAGTATGAAATTTATATTCGTTACCTGATTTGTAATTTTCATTTTTGTTTTCCCCCTTGCTTTAGGCCTTTCTACTTGCTGTTTATTTTGCAAATACTATTTATTTTCTTGTTTTTTTTTAATCCAATGAATTCTTGTTCATCCTAAAAATTCAATTTGGAAGTGATTTCACAGCTGGGGGTGTGGCTCAGTGGTAGACTGGTAGAGGCCTTGCCTAGCATGTGTGAGGCCCTGGGTTCAATGCCCAGCACCAAAAAGAAAAAAAGCAACTTTACCAAAATGCTTTTCTTAACTGCTCAAACCAGATTGTTTCTCCTTTCTGAACTCATAATACTGAAGTCTCATGTTACCACTTACTACATTATGTTATGATCTCATATGTTGCTTGCCTTGTTCCCATTGAACTGTGAAAAATTAAAGATAAACCCTAGGTCTTACTTGTGTGTGTGTGTGTGTGTGTGTGTGTTTGTACACATGTAATATATTTACACATATACTGTTTACAAATGCATATATTTTATGTGTAGCATATATTTATATGTAATATGTATTTCTTCAATGTATGTTTACACATGCTTCTTTGTTTAGCTCTCTTTTTATAGTTTTGGAAGAATGTATCCATTTATTGGCACCTTCTGTATGACAGGCAGTGTGTGAAGGCACTAGCAAATCTGCCTTTCTGCATATACTACCAACCACTTAAAGTGGGAATGACACTTAATTCTCTAAAGACAAATAGAAAACGCAGAGAAGTGCGATGATTGGCCACAGTTACTCAGCCAAGAAAATGGCAGCACCAGAGTTTGAAGCCAGGGCTGGGTGTCTAGGTGGTGTATATGCTGAACTGTGAGAAACCTTGCCTTGTTGTGGGAGGAGCTGTGTGGGTCCCCAGAGAGGAAGATGGAGCCCAGGGCTTTTAAGCAGGTCCTGGGTTGGCCCTCACCGCAGGTGCTCATGCCTACTGGCAGCTGCTGATCCAGGACAATGGGAGAAAAGCAAGGTGGAGAGAGGATGGTGAGCACACGTCCCTTCTTGGCACCTAGAGACTGTGGTCTACCCACTCTTGGCCTTTCCTTACTATGGACATTTGCATGGAAACAGCATTTCTCTTCAATGATGATTTGTTTCCCTCATTCAGGAAGCCCTTGTCCTTGGCAGAGTGGCAAGGAGCAGAGAAGTAAGGACTGTTATTTCATGGTTGGCTTTGACCCTCATTAAGGCTAACCATAAATGAGCATCATGGTGGGTCTTCTAGGTGAGAAGCAAGCATCTCTCTTGAACCCTACAGCAAAGGCATAAAGCTGTCTGAGCTTCCTACAGTTGCTATAGCGAATGGCCAAAAACACAGTGGCTTTATCTTCTGACATAAAGTGATCAGAAGTCCATTTGATCTATTGGGTAGATCAATATGTTGGCAGGGCCGTGCTGTTGTCTGGAGGATTAGAGGAGAATGTGTCTTCCTGTCTTCTTCACATCCTAGAGTCAGCCTGCATGCCTTGGGACCACTCTTCTTTCTCTCTCTATTTTTTCCGTTCTCTTTCTTTCTTTCTTTTTTAAAAAATGTTTTAGAGAGAAGAACTGTGAGAAAGAATCAATTTTTATTTAGTTTTTCATGTCGCTTTCTTTGCTCTGACACTTTGTTGTGTACATGGTGCTAGGATTTGAACCCATGAACCCGTGCATGCCAGCCAAGTGCTGTAACTAGCAAGCCACTGCTCCAGCCCTTTTCTTTCATCTTCAAAGTTATATGTGATGCGTCAGGTCCTCCCGCTGCCCTCTCACTGTGTACACTTCCATTGCCTCACTCTGGACCACAACTAGCAACGATTAAGGAGTCGTATGATTAGATAGGGTCACCTGGACAGCTCAGGATAATCGCTTCATCCCAAGCTCTTCTAACCTTTTCCCCCCAAGGTCTTTTACCTTAATAGCATCAGCAAAACTCCTTTTGCCCTGTAGGGTACCATATTTACCAGCTCTAGAGATTAGAGTGAGGACATCTTTGGGGGCTTTTACTCCGTTTACTACAAAAGCAGACACAAGTAGTTCCATTCTACAGACAAGGAAACCAGGACTAAGAGAGGCACAGTGACTTTCTCAGAGTCACAAGGCCAGTCAGTGATGAATCTAAGATTTGGACTCGGGTCTGTGTGATTCAGAAGTGCCTGTTCTTTCTGGGGCAGTTGTACAACTGGGCAGCAGTGTTGAATAGGTGGTCACTTGTAGAATGTATGAGTGGATAGTTTCTCGGCTTGGAGCTAGGTCGCATCCTTGAAGAGTGAGAACACAGATACCCCTGCAGTGTCAAAAAGATGCTATTCGATTTCATCCATGGTATCTTTATTTATGTCTTTATTTAATCATTTTTCAGTTCAGGTTACAAGAAGGGGAGCACTATTACACATTAACCATTAGTCCATGGGACCAAAGAGGCACTCAGCACGTATCAGCTGATCAAATGATCACACGTGTCAATGAAGCCCGTTGGTTGAGCAAATATGATAAAGCAGATATTTACCAGAACTTAACATTTGTTGTTCTTTTGATTCCTGGAGCAACAGGATGGTATATGTGTTATTACCTCTGTACCCCTAGACCTTGGCATTTTGAGCCGTATGAACACTCTCTTGGCTTCCTGCCAACTTTAACAACCTGGTACCCCAGGCGTGGCCTGCTGTGTGCTGTTGTCTCTGACCACAGGTCAAGTTATCCAGAATGTTTGCCTCTACTAAACAGGTCTAGAGGTTGTTATGCCCTGATCTTGTGTGTAAGTAATTGTCTCTGGGTCACCAGATCAGAGGCCAGTGGATGATATTCCCTGGAGCTCATTACCTGGAAGGGAGATGGCGGGGGCAATGTGCGCAGAGCAGGGCACCATATGTGCTGCTAAGTGGCACAGGCCCACTCCCTGGCTGTTTTGATTCCATCAAGCTTTTGAGACTCTATTAGGTGGACATGCCAGGACTATGGAGAATATTCTTCCTTTAAGGTGCAGTTCAGCTAGAAGTACATGTACATCACTAATGCAATTTAGTATACTAAGGGCTGTGTAAGAAAAGGGCAAGGTCTATAAGAGTACCATTGGCCCTCTGCACCACGGCTTCCACATCTGCACATTCAACAATCTGCACAATACAATTGTGCATTGGAAACAATCAGAAAAAAATGGCATGTGTATTGAGCCTCTAAAGACTTTTGTTCTTGTCATTATTTCCTGAATAATACAGTATAAAAACTATATATGAAGCACATAGATTATGCATTATAAATAATCTAGAGTTTATGAGAGGATATGTAATTTACCAACACTGCACAATTCTATGCAAAGGACTTGCACCTCTGTATACCCTGGTATCCACGGTGGTTCCGCAGCCAATCCCCTTTGGAGAGCAGGGACAACTACATAGATGCATTGGACCAGTGAGGAAAGCTGGAAGGTGATGCTTGGGCTGAGAATGGAAGAATGAAAAGTGTTTAGCAAAGAAAGTAAAGGAAGGAAGAAAGGCTGCTTGAATCGTGGCCGCATCCCTTCTCTCTGTGCATTCATAGAAGGAAAAAGAGCAATATGTATCTTAAGTCCTTCAAAATGAACATAACTCTTGAACCAGCAATTCCACTTCTAGGAATTTATTCTGAGGAAGTTACCAGACATGCACATAAAGATTTATGGACACGGACGCCCAATGCTGCATGATTTATAATAATAAAAAATTAGAAACAGCCTAAATGTTTATAGTGAATTGGATAAATGAATCCATATGATAGACTATAATGCAGTCCTTAAAAACCATCTTTAATGAGGGGAAAGTGCTCAAGCTGAATTAAGTGGGTAAAAGTAGTTTAAAATGTGACCTCAACATGGTTAAAATTGGAGACAAAGTGGAACAAAATAAACATTATGGCTATAAGTTATTCATGGCAAAACAGACTGGAATGAAATGCATCAGAATGGTCAGAGGATAGTAAAACTAGTGATTTAAAATTTTTTATATGTGTTCTTCCAAAATTTTTACAGAAACATCCATTCTATCACTGATTTTAATGTGCGTTTTACCCTCCATGCCCTAACTGTGGAGTGTTGTTTATGCCACTCACTCTTCCCTTAGCCACCCTACCAGGGCTCTGTCCCCTCATGCTGGTGCTCTATCCTCTCTCTACCTAGGCCTATGCACCTGTCTGCAGGAAAGACCACGGGCACAAATTGCAATTCAGTTCCATGCACAGCCCTCTCTTGTTGTTTTTCTCTTGAGGGGTCCTGATCTTTCTAAGTGCCTCTCCTCACCAAAGTCTACTTTCAGGCAAAAAAAATCAGTGCATTTACTGAACACTCACCATGGGCCCAGTACTGTTCCAAGCTCTCTGCTCTTGTGTTAGTCCACATAACACTCTCTGAGGTGGATATGACAACAAATGTCCAGTTTAGCGATAGGCAAACTGAGGCTGCAGGAAGTTAGGTGAACATGTCAAAGTTTATCCAATGAGCGAGTTCTGGAAACCGGATTTGAATGTAGGCTCTCTTGTCCACACTACAGATGCCCAAACTAATGGGCACAATGCTAATAGTGATCCAGTGCAGTGCCTTTTCCAGGAATGGGACATTTCAGTAAAAGGCCAAGTGTTCAGCTGATACAGGCCAATACCCTGGGAACAGGGTGGGGAGTGACTGTCTAGGCTATGTTGGGCCCTTCATCTAGTGAGATCTCAGGGTGCTCTGTGGACCTGCTGACACGCAGATCTTCTTTCTTTGACGTTTACTTCTGGGCAAACATTCCTGAGAACAGTAGGGGGTTGGGCTCCTGCTCAGAGCTGAGAAGGGTCCCTCCAGAAGGGGCACAGAGAGCTGTGTTCCCTGATTCTCCAGTCTCTGCAGCCCCCCTGGCGTTGTTTTCCTCGTGTTGGGAAGGGAAGCCCGAAATCTGTAAATGGTATATCCAGGGGGGAAAGCTAGTTTTGAAGGCGCCTGCTCAGCCCTTGGAGAGACAGGTCCCCGTGGAAACAGTTCTGAAGGGGCCTCCCCATGGGCAAACCCTTTCTCCATGGGTCAGTGTTGGTTGCACGAACATGAGGTCTGGGCCTGGTGGTGAAGTTTGCCGCCCAATTTGCGTCAGGGGAGGTTTCAGGGAGCTCATTAACAGTTGCCAGCTTGGTCAAGGCCCAAGGTGACCTACTGCATTTGTGCCAGTGTGTTCCATCTGGCCCAGAGTACTTGGTGGTTGATGCAGCCTTCCAAGGGAATTCTTTGGCCTGCCTGAAAAGGAAATGATTGTCAGAGGGGCAGGCTTATGTCCAGAAGATTTCTTTTAAGCTTTAGTGTAGGTAAAATGAAGCTGAGATCAAAGTTACAGTAATACTAATAGCACCTAGTTCACATTGACATCTGTTCACCCACGGCTGGAAAGGAGCATTTTAAAGGCTACACTGAGGTCCATGGCCTCTTGTCCATGTCACAAAGAATTGTGGCCTTCAGTCTTCTCAGTGTCTCCTCGTTTTTGGCCTGTACCCTAAATCAAGAGGAGGAGTATAACCTGAAGGCTCCCCCACTCTCCACTCTGTTCCCTGGCTTAGGTATGAGTTATGCGTTAAGCAGTCACGTTGAGGAAAAGGGAGAGAGATCCAACAGTGAGAGGTGGGTGAACCAGGGGCTTCCAGCACAGCAGAAGCCGTCCATCAGCAGAGCCACCCGGTGGCTAAAGTAGCACCCATTCACCTTTCTCACGGTCACCCAGGGAGAAGGACTCACCATCAGCCAGATGGTTCAGCAGTGACTGGGCTTTTGACAATGCTGCGCCCCCACCCACTAACCCCATGCAGATAACCCTCGTTTAAAGGGCTAGCATGATTCTTACACACCAGGCCAGGTGCTAGCATGTGACAGGAGGCCTGCATTCACCCCACAGTTGGGCTACACAAAAGCAACCTAGAATTCTCAATGAACCTGGGTCAGAGGTGGTGTTCACTGTCAGTTGTGCGTATGGGCTGTCATCTGCTAGCTTCCTTCTCAGCAGGCTGAGGTAGCTGGGAAGAGTTCCATAGAGGGTGGATAAACCTTGGGTTGAGTACTGACTTACAAGTGGCCAGCCTATGCTGGTTCTTCTAGGGGTTTCAGCCTGTTTCATGGCCAAGTTACTTCTATCAGGCCTGGGGTTAAACCACCTGTTCTCCTACTTATGTCCTTGGGCAAAATGGCCCTTCCAATCCCCAATGATGAATAAAATCAAAGACATAAAACAGACCTTTTCAGTCGTGGCAGCGAGTTAAAATCATTTGGAGAGACTTGAAATATACTGCTCAAAATGATCAAGAATTCTATCACTGAAGGTCAGCCACCACTGATGATCTGATATGCTTTCTCTGAGCTATTTTCCCACCATGCTTAAATCAGATAATTAATTTAAGCAGCAGCTATTGATTACTACTGATTACATGTCTACCACTGCTCTGAATGCTAAACCTGGTTCGCATCAAGAATGAGACAAACGCGATCATAATTTTGCATTCTACCTTTCCCACTTCATATTTTATTTTGTGTGGGTTTTCCCACCTTGTTAAATATCCTTCTAAATCCGTGGCTGTTAGGGACTCAATTATAGTTCTCTTTATGGTTATACCATGGTATAACCAATGTCAGGCGCTTGTATTATTCCATCAGATCTTAGAAATCAATATTGGAACATTTTATTGAAGAAATTGTAAAGCATCCTTCCTGGATCCCGGTGGACCATCTATTTCTGCCTTCTGCTGAGGTGGGGTAAACTCGGCTGCTCCTCGCAGAGCACGCGCCCTCACTATGCACGTGGCCCCTGCTCTGTAGCCTTCAGGTTTGCACGCCAGGTTCTCCTTGGCTGTGAGTTCTCTCCCTTGCATTCTCTATCCACATCTGGCTTTTCTTTTTCTCCCTAGTGCTTATACCCTATTATATATTTTATTTTTTAAATTTTAGAATTTCTGCCTATCTACTTGAATATAAATGAGAGAAGCAATTGTTCTTTTTTGGGTTCCCTTTACCACTCCAAGTCTGATGCCTACCCTGGGCATTTGTAGTTTGAATGAATAACATTTATCACAGGCTGTTCCCTGTGGAGCTGGGAATGGATGGACATGTGTTGTTGGAGGGTCTACCAGAAGGCCAGAGAGGCCAATGCTTGGAGAACTACAGAGCCCAATTTCAGAATGATGTTAAGGAGCAAAATCTCTTCTACTCTTAGCTGTATTTTCACTAAGTTTGTCCTTGGACATAGAACACAAGAAACCATTCTCTAACACCTTGCTTTGGGAGACTGAATGCTAAATTTTCAGCATGTGCTTTTGATCTCTTTTTCTGCAGAATGTTTGGCCCCGAGATTGTCCACAGTAATTGGTCCAACTCAGTATGAATATAAGTAACTCCCAAGAATTAAATGACCCTGGGTAGACACAAAGGCATGGGTTCAAGATGTTTGCAGGAAATTTTCAAAATCAGCCAAGTGGAGGCCTTTGTGTATTGAGCAGACAGATCCCTGGGAAGGGTGCCAGGTATCTGTAGTCCAGGTAAAAAGATGACTTGTATTCCCCAAGCCTGAGTCCAGCAGCCTTGGGGGACCCTTTGTTATTTGTGCTTATAATGGCAGACAGATCAATGAAATCCGTGTTCAACCCCTAAGCCTAGTTAAGCTGTGGCTAGGGTCCAAGCTGGGTCAGAGGCATTGAGTGATGGTCTGTAGCCGGAAGGGTAGCAAAGGGAACCAGTAATTATGATATGTCTGCCAGAACCAGGATCTGACTTATTTGTTTTGTATTATTTATTTATAAAATATGACACCAAATAAATAATACACATACAGGGTTAAAAATTAAATAATGTATAGAACATAGGGTTGAAAGTTCTTATCCATAACTATAAATCCACTCTATGGTCCCCTAGATTTCCAAAGGCAACCACCGTTAAGAATTTTGTGCATTCTTTTAAAAAACACGTTTGTGTGCATGAGAGTTTAAATAAATGGCAGTAGACAACACTCACTTTCTTATATCCTTTTTTACTTACTATATCTTAGCAAATATTCCATAGAGATCAACTGCATCATAATTCTTAAATGTTTCAGCATAACCTGTTATGAACTACAATTCATTTATTCAATTCCTGTTTATGGGGTTTAGAAGTTTTTTAATTTTCTGTTACAAAAGTTGCTATAATAAATATCATTGTATTACTATTTTTAAATTATCTTTTTACCTTATTATTTTGTAAGATTTACTCATCCATATAGAAAAACTAAAGAAATACTGAGAAACACAAAGAAGATAGTCACATTCCCCTAGAGAAGAGCTGTCATTAATATTTCTTTTGTCTTCTTTCTTAGTAGTGCATTTTACATTAACAGTATAGTGTAATTCTTTACCCTTCATTTAGCTTTTATTTATTGTGAGCATTTTTCCATGTCATTAAACACTCTTCAAAACCAACATTTTAAAACAGTAGAGATAGAGTAGAGGGAAGGAATTGAAAGGGAAAGAGGAGGGGAGGGCATAGGGAAGTCCTGGGGAATGAAATCTACCAAATTAAGCTATGTTCGTGTGCAAATATGCCACAGTGAATCCCACAATATACATACACACACACACATACACACACACACACACACACACACACACATATATATATATTTCACTAATTAATAATAAGGGGGATCAGTAAAGTAGAGCAAAGGGATCAGAGGCAGAGAGAGGAGGGGAGAGAAAGGGAATGTACTGGGAATTAAGATTGATCAAGTTATGTTATGTGCCTGCACAAATATAGCATAATAAATCCCACTGCTATGTACAATTATAAAGCATCAATTTAAAACAAAAAAAATGCCACTGAATATCCATCATACTTTGGTATTTTAAACTATTAGCCTGCTGTGAATGTCCTGGTTGCCTGGAGGCTTTTTGCTTGTTAGTTTGTTACGTAGGCAGCACTTCAACATACGTTTGTATGGCTGGAGCGGTGGCTCAGCGGTATCGCGCTTGCCTGCATGCATGAGGACCCGAGTTTGAACCCCAGCACCATATACACAACTAAGTGTCACAGCAATGAAATCCAGATGAAAAATTATATAAAACTGATTCTCTCTTTCCCTCTCTCTCTCTCTCAAAAAAAATATGTTTGTACACAACTATTCATACAATCATGTGCATGTTAGTTGTCTGAGCTCCTACTCCCTAAGGGGCTATGTGAAGAAGAGGGTAAGCTTTGCCTTAGGGGACTATAAGGGAAGGAGAAGGAGCACAGGGGAGGGAAGGGAGGTAGGTAAGGATGATATGGAAGTGGGAAGAGCAGAACACTTTACATGCATGTATGGAAGTGTCACTGTGAAACTCCCTATTTTGTGAAATTAGTGTACACTTATAATTATAATAAAATGTTTAAAAAGCATTCCTGTAAGCCCTTCCCACGCATTGCCAATGTGCTTCCTAGAGAATGTGTGCCCACTGCAGTGCCAGGGCAGTGCCTGGAATGTCCATCTTACCTGCTCACCGGCACTTTCGTTCCTCTCCTTACACTTGCACTTCTCTAGTGCCTTGAAGGTAGAAGTGGCTGTGTGACCTGAGTTGGACATTGAAATGCAAGTGGAATTGGTGTGTGTCACTTACAAAACAGGGTGAAAACCAGTTTTTCCCCATGCCGTGGCAACTAGAGACAGTCTGGGTGGTAGAAGCTCTGTTTTCCAAGACACCCCTTCATTGTACAGTTTACATAAATGTGAAATAAACATTTGTTGATAACAGGCACTAAAACTTGAGGATTATTTTATCTAGGGTTCACCAGGAGAATTAAACCTAAGGCCCTCAGATGCCCTTTCTGTGATGCCCTAAGACATTCGTTGTCATGAGATATCTCGTCTCATAGATCTCTAGATGGGATTAGTTCTGTGCCAGCCCAGGGAGAATTGAGATCATTGCTGCCTGGTCAGAGTAATCCTGCTCACCCCTGTTGCTTTAGAGGTCCTTTCTGGAGAGCCCACCCTAAGCCGGCCATTGTGTGCTGTTTCCTTGGATGTAGGGATGCATTCAAGGATGAGTGTGTGACTCAGCTGGGGTTCATGGAAGGTGATGAGAAGCTTGTTGGATGATTTGAAAAGACGGGTATTGCTTTCTGATTGAGCTACCACAAGCCGGATGCTGTCTTGCCTGGAATTGAATCCCGATGCTGTGGCAGCCTTGCCATCTCTGGCCAGCAGCGGAAACCCCTGAGTCGAAGCAGGCAGGGTCCAGAGCCATTGTTCTACAGATTCGCTCAAGCTGTGCGAGTCATTGGCCCAATCTCTAAACTTGTTTGGTTACACGGCTGTGCTAGTCAGCTTTTCAACAGTGTGAGCAGGATGTCTGACAAGAACAATTTAAAAGAGCAAAAGTTTACTGTGGGCTTCTGATTTCAAAGGTTTGGTCCATGGTTGGCGAACTCCATCATTCTGGGTTCAAGGTGAGGCAGAACATCAGGCAGAAAGGTATGGTGAAGGAAAGCTTCTCAACTCTTGGTAGCCAGGAAGCAAAGAGCAGGGAGGGAGAGAGCACAAGAGCTACTACATAGGCAAGGAGGCAGGAACTAAATACAGACCACAAGGGCTCAACCCCCATCCTGTGACCTACTTCCTTTGGCCACAGCCACCATGGCATCACACCCATCCATCCATCATGAATGGACACCCAGTAATCCATTCAAATCACTAAACTATCACTGGATTAATCCAGTTCTGAGGTCACAGCTCTCATAATCCAATCATTCCACCTCTGAACATTCCCGCATTAACACAAGAGCTCTTGGAGGGAGCGCTCATATCCGAAGCACAACCATGACTGGGCTTTCTGCCACCTGTAGTCTAACGTGTGCAAGCTGATCATTTTAAAATTGCCACTGGAGGCTTGGCTTTTCCTGACCATTCCCTTTTCTACTCAGCACTCCACTGCCAGCCCAAGCGGGTAAGAGAGAAATGGTCACCCTCCTCCTGCTGTCCCCCTTCCTTACCCTCACACCTGACTCTGCTCTTTGCTTCATTCCACTCTCTTTCAGCAAACCTCCCATAGTAACAACCTGTAATGGAGACCTGACCATTAAGAGTTCAGAGCAGTCCTGATTTTAGCTCTGTCTACTGTTCCTTCCACATGGAACCCTAGGCTGATGGCCAAGCCTTTCCCAGAAAATCTCTTTTTGAGTGATTGTGAATATTCATTGTGCAAGAGTACAGCAGGACAGCAGTACCTTCTTCTGGGTCTATCCATACTGCTCTCTCCCCCCTTGCCTGAGCCTTGGGAGACAGATCTCTGCAGACTCTACTACCAGGCCATCTTGCCTTCTAGCTTCTACATTGGTTTTGTCGAAAAGAGGCAGCAGCAAGAGACTAGGAGAGCCTGTGATACAGAAGAATTATTCTGTCATCTGTTGGGTCAGTTTTCCTAGCACCTGCCAAGTCACCTTCATCCACAACTCCATCTCCCCCAGAATCTGGGAACCTTTTTCCTCCCTTTGCTTCATCAGGCCAGGAATGGTAAGTGCTCCCTGATATTTCTAGTCTCCAACACCCAATACTCTCTTATGCATTTCCCCCAAACCACTGTGTGTGCCTCTGGAAGCAGAGCAACTAAACCCTGTCAGGTGAAACCTTGGAGTGTGCATGTTTCCTGCCAGGACTCTGACACAACAATTGACATTGTGTGTGTGTGTGTGTGTGTGTGTGTGCGCGCGCGCAATGTGCACATGCATTTTAACCATGTGCCAAGATGGTATTCTATACTGTACATCTATCATTTGTTGCTTAATGTCAATATTCTATGAGTTTGTTCCTGTTTTGCAGATGTAATCTGCTTTTAAAAAGTGACCTTAATGCACTGTTAGCTCTCGGTAAAGCCAGTTTGAGACTCTGTCTCTCTGATTCTGATTTTTTAAACATACATATAATTTTAATTGAAATTATGAAACATAATTTAATTGAAATTATGTTTATGGGGTACATTGTGATACTTTTAATACTTCAACACTTGTATTTAATGTGCAATGATCAGATTAGGGTCATTGGCAGGTCCATTACCACTTATCATTTCTTTGAGTTAGAAACATTCCAAAACCTTTCTACTAGCTATTTTTTAAATCAGTGAAAATTCATATCCTTTATTATTCCTGTATATCCTTTGTACAATAGTGCTTTGATGTAAGTATTTTGTTAATTCTTTTTTTAAATTTATTTTTATTAGTGCATTATAGTTTTACATAATGATGGTATTAGTTGTCACATATACCTACATGGACAAAAATCAGCAATACATTTTGTTCAGTATCCCCCCAACCTCTACCTCCCTCCTCCCATCCCCTGATCCCTTGCCTTTCTTCTGAATCCTATATTGTTCCTAAAAAATCCAAATACAGTGACATAATTTTTATACCTATGAAGAACATTTTATATGTATATATATATATATATATTATATACAGTGACATTTATAACTGCTTGGAATGTACCTTGCTTTATCTCAGTTCCAACATTTCTCCTGCTCTTCTTCCCTTCCTATCATCCCTTGTTATTCTTCAAAAATATTTGACAATAGGATTAAACATTTATGTTTTTGTACAGGTATGCCTCATAGCTTGTTCAAATATCTTTTGAAGTATCTTGCAACTGTATCTCATAAATATTAATATTTTGCATTTTTTTCCTATGGATCTAATACATGAGTTTGTCTACCTTACTCCCAAACCTGGGTTTAGGTTCAGCTTCTACAAAGGAGGGAAAACATTCGGCCCTTGACTCTCTGGGTTTGGCTATCTTGGCTCAGCATGATTTCTTCCAGTACCATCCATTTACCTTCAATAGATGCAATATCATTGTTTCTAATAGCTGAGTAGAACTCTATTGTATATATATACCAGAGCTTTTGGATCCATTCATCCAGTGAGGGGCATCTGGGTTGGTTCCATAATTTAGCTATTGTAAATTGAGCTGCTATGAACATGGACTTTGCTGTGTTTCTGTAATGTGCTGATTCTAACTCCTCTGGGAAAATACCCAGGAGAGGAATAGCTGTGTCATTAGGTGGATCCAACCCTATTTTTTTTTGTACTCTCCACACTGCTTTCCAGAGTGGCTGGACGAGTCTGCAATTCCACCAACAGTATGCTAGTGTGCCTATCTCCCCACAACCCCTCCAGCATTTGTTATTGTTTGTATTCTTCATCTTTGCCAGTCTGACTGGAGTGAGGTGAAATCTTAATGTAGTTTTGATTTGCATTTCTCTGATTGCCAGTGATTTAGAACACTTTCTCACGTATTCATTGGTTTGCTCAAAGTCTTCTGTTGAGAAGTTTCTGTTTAGGTCTCCGGCCCATTTATTGATCGGATTGTTTGTGTTTATTATTGAGTTTTTTTAGTTCTTTTTGTAAATTTTGGATATTAGTCCCGTCAGAGGGATCACAGGCCACAATTCTCTCCCATTCTATAAGTGATCTCTTGACTGTTTTGACTATATCCTTGGCTGTACAGAAACTTCTAGTTTAATAGCATCCCACTCATTGATTTTTTTTTTTTTTTAAGAGAGAAGGACAGTGAGAGAGACAGAGATAGAAAGAATCAATTTTTATTGAGTTTTTCGCGTGGCTTTCGTTGCTCCGACACTCAGTTGTGTACATGGGTGGCGGGGTTTGAACCCGTGTATTTGCACATGCTGGGCAAGCGCCATAACTGATGAGCCACCACTCCAGCCCCCCACTCATTAATTTTTGACTGTAATTCTTTCACTTTAGAATTCTTGTTGAGGAAGTCATTACCAGCTCCCATATGCTGGACTGTTGGTTCTAATTTTTCTCCTAGCAGTTCTAGAGTAGCTGGTTTAATTCCTAATTCATTGATCCATTTAGATTTGATTTTTGTGCAAGGTTAGAGATAAGGATCTAATTTCCATTTTTTGCAAGTGGCTGTTCAGTTGTCCAGCACTATTTGTTGAATAGGCTGTCCCTCCTCCATGTTGTATTTTGACCTTCTTTGTGAACGATCAGATGTTTAAAGATTTGTGGGTTTGTCTCAGAGTCTTCTATTCTATTCCATTGGTCTTCATTCTTATTTTGATACCAATACCATGCTGTTTTTAATATTGCAGCTCTATAGCATAATTTTAGATCTAGTATTGCAAAACCACCTGCTTCGTCTTCCTTGCTTAGTAATGTTTTGGCTATTCTGGGTTTCTTGTTGTTCCATATGAATTTGAGAATTGCTTTTGCTATATATATAAAGAATGACATTGGAAACTTGATGGGGATTACATTAATTCTATATAGTGCTTCTGCAGAATGGCCATTTTAATTATAATAATTCTGCATAACCAAGAGCATGGATCATCTTTCCATCTTCTCAGGTCTTCTGCAATTTCTATTTTCAGTGTTTGACAATTCTTGGGAATTAATCTAATGAGAAGTAAAAGACTTGTAGAGGTCTTTTACTTCTCATTAGATTAATTCCCAAGAATTTTATTCTTTTAGAGGATATTGTGAATGGGGCCTATTTCCTAATTTCTTCTTCTGCCCTAATATTGTTGGCATATAGGAAAGCTATTGATTTATGAATATTGATCTCGTAGCCTGCTCCTTTGCCAAATATGTTCACTAGCTCTCGCCATTTTCTGGTGGAGGTTTTTTGCATCTTCCAGATACAGGTTCATGTCATCAGCAAAAAGGGATAGTTTGACTTCTTCTATTCCTATTCTTACCCTTTTGATTTCCTCCTCTTGCCTGATTGCTCCAGGCAGGGTCTCGAGGATTGTATTGAAGAAAAGTGGTGAAGGCAGGCAGCCTTGTCTTGTTCCTGAGTTCAGTAGAAATGCTTTTAACCTTTCTCCATTTAGTATTATACTAGCTGAGGGTTTGGCATATATGGCCTTTACAAAGTTAAGATAAGTTCCTTTTATCCCTATTTTCTCTAGAGTTTTGAGTGTAAATGGGTGCTGGATTTTATTGAAGGCCTTTCTGTATCTATTGAGATGATCCTATGATTTTGTCCTTAATTCTGTTTAAGTGATGAATCACATTTATTGATTGGCGTATGTTGAACCAGCCTTGCATACCTGGAACGAAGCCCTCTTGGTCATGATGAATTATTTTCTTGGTGTGTTTTTGCATGTGGTTTGCAAGAATCTTATTAAGGATTTTTGCATAGATATTCATGAGGGACATTGGTCTGTAGTTTTCTTTTTCTTGTTGTTCCTTTTAGTAATCAGATCATTGATAATATTTTCAAGGTTTTCATCTCGACCCCTATCCGTGGCATCCTTTTTAGGTGAGTTTTGGGTTTGAGGTGAACCTCTCCTAGTTTGATTCTTCATTTTTGAAGAGCTTCTTCTGGATCTCTGAATTGAGATTTTCTGTGGGGAAGGTAGGCAATTCTCCAGGTGGTTTCTCCTTGCAAGTGAAAGGGTCAGATCAGCCACCAACTCTTTGATGATCACCTTCCAGATGCTGTTTCTGCCTGGGTCCTTGTGTTGCTCTACCTTTTGGTTCCAGGTTCCAGGTTGCAAATCCAAACCTAGTGGAATGCGGGACTTCAGGTAGGTGGTGCTGCTCCAGGTGGGGAACCACACCTGGTTGGTCCTGAGCATGGGCTGCTCTGGACGGAGGTTCTACTGGTCCTGTCCTGAGTGCTTTCCTGCGGAACTCCAACAGCTCTGCTAGCTATTTTTAAATATACATCTAACTGTGGTCAGCAATAGTTGACCTACTGTGCTAGAACATTAGAATTGTTGATCTGCTTGTGACCTCTCAATTTCCACCAATCCCCACTGAATATCAGAACAAAGAGATGTCTCTCAGACAGGACCTGGCCATCAAATGAGTTTAGTTTGATTGTTTCCAGGTTTACAAACAGGATGCTTTCATAAAACTCCAGATTTCTGGCCTTTATTGACAAACCAGAAGATCTGGAAACAATGAAATTATAGTCTTTTGTGGAAAATAACCTTCTGGAACCAATAAGTAGCTTCCTTCTTGTAGAATGGCATGAAATCTCTAGTCCTCACCACTCCCTACTGTCTTGCAACTGGATCACTCTGCTCATGGCTGTAACCTGTCCATGGGCATGTGATTCCTAACTCTGTATGTCCGTGTTGTATTGTGTTACCCAGACAAGAATACATTACCAACATACAAGCTCCGCAAGCGCAGCAATAGTTAACCTTTTTCTTAGCTGTGTCTGCAGCACTTAGAACACTGTGCAGAAGGTACTAAATCTTCCATATGTATTTGTGAGTGAATAAATGAATGAATGAATGATGTCTGTGTGGTCCAGGTGTCTTCCTGCTGATGCCTTGTGGAAAATGCCAAGTGAGGCTTCAATCCAGTAGGGGGCTCTCAAGAGCAGCAGCCAAGAAACTTCCTTGGACTGAGAAATAGTTACAGGACCATCTCACCCTGAATCTCTTTCCTGGTCAGAATTCATCCATAGAGATTTCAACTCTTCCTCTTGTGTTGAATTGGGTTTGGGGGCAGATGCCTTCCATGTTGCAGATATCCTCTCCCTATCTGTCCATTTCCCGTCCCCTGTAAGTTCCTATCCAAGCGCCTGAAGCTGCACAGGTGTAACTCTTCAAGCGTGTGGATCACGGCAAATCTTCAGTGTATCTTAGGGCTCTTTTCCCTGCTTTTTAAAATGAGATTCTTCCCTCTGATATGCCGCATTTACATCCAGAGGTTCTGATGCCTTGGGTAGGTTCTTGGCAAAGAATGGACATACAGGTTCGTGTGAAAGATGTTAGGAATAAGTTTGCTTGAAAATCTTTAGGCTAATGTATTAGTGGAGATGAACAGGTTGAATTCAGAGAGAGAGAACAGGGAGACTTTCTCTTTCTCTGAGTGCACCTAAGTGGAACCCGGAAGGGGCACTTTTCATCCTCCTGGTTCTCCTGTGACTCTATCAGCAGGAAAGGATTCAGGCACACTGGGGCAGTGGATCCTCTCCCTTGTCAGTACAGAGCAAGGTGCGCAGAACATTTTCCTTGGATAAAGAAAGCATGGTATACACACATAATGGAATACTATTCAGCCGTAAAGAAGAATGAAATCCTGTCATTTGCAGCAAAATGGATGAAACTAGAGAACATTAGGTTAAGCCAGACAAAGAAAGGAAAGTACCATAAGTGCTGTCTCAAAAAAGTCAACCTGAAAGTGGAAGAGTGATTAGTAGGGATTGGGGGCAGAAAAAGGGAGGTTGGATTTCATCAGTGCACACTCTATGTATATGTGGAAATATCACACTGAACCCCATTAATATAGACAATTAACATGTGTTGATTAAAAACAAGATCAGGAAAGGTCTAGAGCTACTGCTCCCTCTCCTTGGTATTTAAGGCAGCCACAGAGGAGAGATGGAAAGTAACTTCTCACTTTGGGGATGTCTGTCCCTGAATGCCCTGATGATTTCCATGCTGGTTGATGAGGTGGGGTAGGTATGAGGGAAACAAGAGGTAGGATTGTCAAGTTTGATGGCAAGCTGAGATATCAGAGTATACATAAAATTCAGGGAATTGGAGGCTGGAGTGGTGGCTCAGCAGTTACAGCACTTGCCTGGCATGCACGAGTACGTGGGTGTTTGAACCCCAGCACCAAGTACACAATGAAGTGTCCAAGCAACAAAAGCCACATGAAAAACTAAATAAAATTGATTCTCTCTCTCTCTCTCTCTCTCACTGTTCCTCTCTCTTTAAAACAAAAAACAAAAACAAAAAAACAAACCCCTCAGGGAATGGACATATTTTATATCAGGGAAGGCCACAGGGGCAAAAGACACAATAATTTTGAGGTCGCTGGGCATTTCTCTGTCTGAAACTCCTGTTACAGATAAGGCTGCTAACCCTCATCAGAAGCAGGCTCCTGGGAGCCACGGCTCACCACAGAAGCTGCTAGAGTTTCTGTGTAAGAGGAATATTATTCCATTATGTGTGTATACCATATTTTCTTTATCCATTCCTCTATTGCTGGACACATAGACTGATTCTGTATCTTTACTATTGTGAATAGTTCCATAATAAACATGGGTGTGCAGGTATGTGTTTGCTGTGCTGATTTTATTTCCTTTGGATGTATGCCCAGAAGTTGGGTAGTTGTATACATGGTAGATCTATTTTTAGCATTTGGTGGGACTGCCATACTCTGTAATGGCTGTACTCATTAACACTCCCATTAGTGGGGTACAAGAGTCCCCTTTCTCCACATACTCACCAGCATTTGCTATTTTTTTTAAATAATAACTATTCTAACTGTCCCCCACCTTTTTAAGGACCATGAATATTCTTTCATCTGTTTTAGATTTTGAATGTCTGAATGTAATTATTCCTGATCTGGGACTGAAAGAGTTTAAACCCCATCTCCTCATGGAGTACTTCCACAGAGGTTGGGGAGTAACTTAAGAACCTCCCTGAATTAACAACATTGCTTGGGGTTCCCCACTTCCCTCCTGCTTTTCCTTTTCTGGGCAAAACTGCATGAGGCTCATCTGGCAGGGCGAGTGGGAGCCATGAGAGGAGCTGGTGGAAGGAGAGGGTTTCTGGTCACTACCAGGCTCACTTTCATTATTGAAGAGATAGATGGAGGAGAATTACTGTGCATCTCATTACATCAGTATTTTATTTCCTCTCTGCTCCAGGCTACCCTCCCAGCTTTGATCTCTTTGCCTTGGGGGCAGAGCTAGACAGGTGCTTTCACCATGCAAAGCAGGGTCAGCAGGCTCTCTGCATGGGCTTTGATCTCCTGGCTCAAGAGAAGGCTGGTAGGAAATGCCAGGGACCCTGGTTCAGGCTCACCCACTGATTCTCTGCGACCTTGGGCAAGGAATCTGGGGAAGACTTTCCTTTTTTTTTTTTTTTTAACTTATAACAGCACTCATTAAACTATCTGAGAGCTGGTAATTTACACCTTGGGAGCACTGGAGGAGCTAGAGAAAAAGGGTCATCTTGCTTAAAAGATTTTATTTATTTACTTAGTTTTGCTCAAGTATAGGTTAAGTAGCTAAATTTAGAGTAAGGTCAAGGCATTGAGAAATAGTGGAACTCTTTTTGTTGTACTGGTGTTTTCTTTTATTGATTCTGATGGAAGCTATACCCACTCCCCAAATTTGCAGGTGTTTTTACTTCCTATTACCCCTTTTATGCTTTCAGCCAGTGAGGCTTAGCCCTGATTCCAGGGTGAGAAAGAAAAAGAACAGGATACAGAGATAAGTGGAGTTCTTCCCTATAGGAAGGACAGGCCAACCAGGAAGGGAAATAAAAGAAATTGCCAGCATTTTCAACTCTGGGGTTTAAGAGAAAAGAAGGGAGGAGAGGAGAGATCAGGGAGATGTGAATGCTTATCTCCTGATATCTAAGAGTTTAAGGAATGACACTTGGGTAGTAAGGATTTGATACTGTTCTGCTTCACATTTGAGACTCTGAGAGTAGATAATTTTACAAGCTGCCTTTATCAGCTTAAGTAAATTTTGACTCAAGAGCAAAAATTCTTGCATCGTTTTTATAATTCTCATTACATTACAGAGGTGTGAAAACCTTGTTAGTGCAAGTATTTATCTATGAGATGTCTTCTGGAAACCTACAGTCCTGGCCTACCACTGGATGTGTCTGTTTCACTCTTTTTCTAGATGGATTTTAGTTCATTTTTTTTTTTATTATAAGGAAGAGACATCCTTAAGTTAATCCAAATGAAAGAATGGTATTTTGAGGATAGCTAAAGCTCTGTTGAGTCCCCCACCTCTCTCACCAGCGTCTCTTTAGTAGATGATGATTCTGTCCGTCTGCTCCCTTCTCTATGGACCTGTTTTGGTTATCTATTAGCACTCAGCAAACTACTGCAAAGCATAATGGTTCTGTTATGGTTTGAATGTGGGGTGTCCCTGGAAGGCTCACATGTGACAGTTTGGGAAGGCTGAGATGAAATGATTGGGTAATAAAAGCTTTAATCTGATCAGTGAGTCTTAGGGATTAACTGGCAACTGTGGGCTGGTAGGGTGTGGCTGGAGGAGGTGGGTCATTGGAGGTGTGCCTTTGGGGGATAGATTCTGTATTTGGCATGGAGCTGCTCTGCTCTGCTTCCCCAGGTGACGCCTTGAGCTCTCTGCTCCCTCTGCCACACTCTTCCACCATGATGTTCTGCCTCACCTCAAGCCCTGAGGAATGGAGCCAGCCATCTGTGAACCTCTGAAACCGTGAGTCTCCAAATAAACTTTTCCTCCTACAATTGTTCTTGTCAGGTCATTTAGTCACAGCAAAGACCAAGTTGACTAAAACAGGCTCGAAATAAAAATGATCATTAACTCATGGCTCTGTGGGGTGAAGGTGTTTCATGGAGGTACAAGGAGATGCCAGCCAGGGCTGGAGCGGTCATGAGGCTTACTTGGGCTGGAGCTGTGGCCAACATTTAACTCTAGCTGTGGACAGGGAGCTTAGCTGAGACTGTGACTGGAGTCCCTGTGTGCTGCCTCTTCATGTGACCTGGATTTCTCTTGGCATATGTCAGCTGAGTCGTAAGGGAGAATATGCTAAGAGGCCCTATGGAACCTGCAAAGCTCCTTGTGGCCTATCCTTGGAGGCCACACTGGCACTTTGATCATATTTAACTGGTCAGAGCATCAGTCCTGATTTAGGGGGAGATAACTACTAAAAAGCGTGTATACCAGATGGACAGGTGGATGGAGGACCTTTTCTGAAGAGCGAGCACCATGGGAACGTTCCTCATTCACCCTTGGTTTCTGCTCCCTCGTAGCTTTAGTTTACTTATGATCCACCTTGACTGCTGTGGCTGGCCTCTCCAAACAGGTCTACGACTCTGTTTCAGTTCCTGTCCTCTTATCATCATCCAGTTTACAAATTTCAAGTTCTTCATGGAAGACTCTATTTGGTTCCACTGGACGCTTTGATTGTTCAATCCTTGTTTTGTCACTTACTGCCAGATTTGGGTGTGGCCCGGCAGCACTGAAGAGAGCCTCCAAGCTGGGTGTTATGACCCCTCTCCTTAGGGTCATGCATGGGGCTGTCCCTCTAGAAGATATGTCTGATATAAATTATTTTTTACTTTATTCTTGTCCATGGGATTTGATAATGAGCTTGTAGGTATAAAGAGACCAAGAGTCCAGAGAGGTCAGTTTCAACCCCTTGGCCTTATCATGTTTGATATTTTGTTGTAGGTTTTAAATTCTGCTGCATATTTATGCTAGGAGAGATATATTGAGTTTAACCTTGATCTTTGTTGTTCAAGACTAGTGTGTCTTACCGCTTGAAAAGAGTGTGGGTCACGAACTCCAGACTCCTCATTTTAGAAATAAGGAAAGAGACTGTAGAAATGGATTGATTGAAAATTCCATAAGTACGTAAAGACAGAGACAGACCAAACTCATTTCCCAGGACTTTAAATCCTGCATTTCCCAATTTGACTTGGGCATCTTGGGGCCAGCAAAAGGGTATACACAGAACACAAAAGGCCCATGTGGACACCACTGAACGCTATTCAGACAGAAATGCTGCTCGCTTTCTCTCAGTTTAGCAACCAGATCTCTCTTCCTTCCTTGGCTACTGGCATTTGTGTGGGACCCCACCGCTGCTCAATGCAAGATCTGCTCACCCAACTCTGCACCCACCCCGAGGAGCAATGTTGGCCCGAAATCTTCCCTTCCTATCCCTGCTTCTGGAAGAGGGAAAGGTTAGCACCTCGGCACCTCTTTTTAAAGCCGTTTTCACTGCTGCTGTGGGCTCTCTGGGGAACGTGGTAACATTCTGGGCTCAGCGATTTCAGTCTATGTAAACTCATGGAGTATTTACTTATATGGAATTTTTCAACTCTACTTCCAATCTGGGCTGAAGAATTAGGCAAAATGCCTTGAATTTATCCTGGGAGTCATAAAATGGATTCTGCAGAGTGGTATTGGTTAAAAAATAGTTCTCCATATGGAACATAGAAGAGTGCTGGAGAACCACCTTCCCGGAAGGTTTTCAAGAGAAAAACAACAATGCTTATGGCAGGGGTAAGTTGGGTGGCAGGAGGAATAAAATTTCTGAAGGCTCTGTCCAGGTGCAGCGCTCAGGATGTTGTAGTACTTTTTTCTTAAATATAATGAGGATGATGATACTATATTTCCCAATTTGTGATTTTTTTTAAGTCTTTGAGATAGAACTGTGTCATTAAGATCAATTATCCTCAAGATCTTCTGTTTGAAAAATCATAAATTCACCCAATCTTGTTTTCCCTGGGCCTGTTCAGCCCCATCACAGAAGCCCTTTCTCCCTACTCAAGTGGGATACCATTCATTCATTCCATCATCAAGGCCTGCTGGCCTCTGAGCCTGGTGCATCGTGAGTGGAGTTCATTAGCTTGTATCAGCTAACTGATACAAGTTAGTTGTATCCTAACTTAAGAGAAGCACCTCTGGCATTTCTGAAATCCCTGCAGGCAGGCAGTAAGGCTCCTCTTCCACTCTATTTATATGTTGACCCTCGTCCTCTTTGCCTGGAAAAAGTGTCGTGGAAAGAGTAGAGTCTTTAGAGTCAGAAATACCCACACTGTTT
Organism: Aplodontia rufa; assembly: GCA_004027875.1. NCBI lineage: Eukaryota > Metazoa > Chordata > Mammalia > Rodentia > Aplodontiidae > Aplodontia > Aplodontia rufa. The sequence goes on along the minus strand of PVKS010013377.1, from coordinate 12,541 downwards.
CTGACGCCAGCATTTCCTTGCTGGATGACCTTGAGCAGTTATCAACTTCCTGAGCCTCCCTGTCCTCTCTTAGCATTTAGGGTGAACTCTGTGACATTGCCACGCTAATATCTCCGTCTAGGGTTGTCATGAGGTCTAAATGAGGTATTCTGGACAGTGTGCAGAAGGGATGCATATGACTGGTCGTGTAGTAGGCACTCTTCTACTGTTTATTCATTCTCACTTACCCAGTTTTTTTCATATATAATGACACTGGTATTACACTCATTCTAAAAATGAAAAACAGGTCGCCACCCATTTTCCATGGAATGTCCCTTCATATTTCACTCCTACCTGTGGTTCACACGTTGGAATGCTGCTCATCTAAATAACAGGGAACTCTGAGCTGGTAGAGTTTCCTTTCTTATAGCAACTGATCCTGGCCTCTTCCCATCCCCCACTCCCCTCTCTTTTAAAAACATTTCTTCAAAATACACAGTGTCCTAGAAACTGGTTATTTACACTTTGTATGTTCCAGAAATCCCTTGTAATGAACCATACAAATCTATTTGTCCTGCTGCTACTATAATTGCCTATATCTTATTATAACTTAATATGTAACAGATTTTTTTTGGCAAAGCCAGAAGCAACTGAGCATTCACTGCAAACGCAGATGCTGGAGGTTGTTGAGGAGCCAGTGAACCCACTAATTGGATAAAGGGGGATGGTGTGGAAATTTAATTAAACTGGCATTTGCTCTAGCTGTTGAAAATATTAATCAGTAAATGAGCTGTATGGAAAAAAGTAAAAGGCAGCAGATGACGTTAAAATACCAGTCACTGGTGCTGTTCTTCCTGGCGTCCATGAGAAAAGGGCCCTTTTTTCCTCCACGAGGTGTTGGTCATCTGTCCATTGAGCTCTGCCGACAGCTTGTTTGGGCAGAGATCACAAAGAGAGGCGCTTGGAAAGCTGTGAGTTGGGAGGAGGAGTGTGAGATTCTTGATTTGGGGACCAGATGCATCTCTTGGCAGCTCTTGATACAAATATAAAGATAAAATATGTGTCTAAAAAAAAAGAAGAAAAAAGGCAGTTTTCCTCCTTCTTCTAAAGAAGTGCTCCTCCCAGTGAGAGATGAGCTCACATCTGCATCCATTCAAGCAATAACGCTCAGACAATTGTCAGATTTGAGAGGGGTGGACGAGGGTTTTGAACCAGGCCTTTGAATGCATTCCATAGCCCAGGAGCTGTTGGAAAGATGCCCTCTCCAGGCTGGAACAGAGTGGAGGAGTGGCTCTGACAGCTCCAAGTGCACCCAGAGAGCTGAACAGTCCTTCCCCTAGAGACCCTGCGGCCACTGGGGACAGCGGACCGTACAGGGGGCTCTGGGTTAATGGACTTAGCTGAGGAGTCTCTGAGACAGACCAAGATGGTTCCTCACTCAGGCCAAAGCCCTGGAATTTTCTCCTCGGTTTTGGCCATTTGGGCCTGGGTTTCCAAAGAAGACTTTCTAATCAATGGGATGTTTCCGTTCATAATAAGCCCTTGAACTTATTATGTGAAAATGAGAACTTATTCCAATATTCTTGCCATTTTCTCATGGGTACCCGTTAATTATTTTTTCATCAATTGGGAAAATGCTAATGAATAATTGCTGACCTGGGACAAAATTTGTGCTGATTGTTTTATGTAAATTTCTATTTTTTTGTGAGTGACCTGAGAACCTCTGGCTCCATGTGAGCCCCTGACAAGTGGACTTCCCTCACCCTCCAGTGTCGAGAGCCATGGTTTGCCTGCCTGGCTCTTGCTAAGCCATGCAGCATGAAGACAGCACAGAGGCCAAATGGTGTGGGCTCCTTTCAGTCAACCCCACTCGGCCTCTGTATTCATTTCCTACAGCTGCTGTGACAAAGCACAGAAGGCCCTTTATCAAAAGTTTCCCTTTCTGTGGTTTCAGGAACCACAATCGAGGTGTGAAAATAGTAAATGGAAAATTCCAGAGAGAGAGAGAGACCTCAGGCATATAACATTACATTATAATATTATGATTTATTAATCTTATTATCATTTATTATTGCTAATCTCTTACCCTGCCTAATATATAAATTAAACTTTATCATATCATGTATGTATAGGAAAGTCCACAGCATATATAGGGTTTGGGCTGCAGTTTCCAGCTTCCACCAGGATTCTTGGAACACATTCCTTGCAGATGAGGGGGAAAGAGTATAGCAACCTAGGTGGCTAAAACAGAAATTTCTTGTTTCATTTCTGGAGGTCGAGCATCTAAAATCAAAGTGTCATCAGGCCTCGCTGCCTCCGAAGCCTCTATGGAATCGACCTTCCTTCCTCTTCTTGGCTTTCCCAGGTTGCCTGGAAAGATTGGCCTTCCCAGACTACAGAGTCAGGCCAGTGTCTCTGTACACATGCTGTCCGCCGCCTGTGTTTGTTGATGCGTCTTGATCCTTTCTCTTAAAACACACCAAGGCCTGGGTAATCCAGTCTGATTTCACCTTGACTGGATTACAACCGCAAAGACTCTACTTCCAAACAAAGTCACATTCATAGGTACTTAGGGAAGGGACTTAAACAGTTCTCTTTGGGAGATACCATTCAACTCAATGGCCTTTATTTCTTTTATTTTTATTTTTTTAAAAGAGAGAGTGTGGGAGAAAAAAAGAAAGAATTGATTCTATTTTTCCATAATTTTGTTTTTCTTTTTTTTTTAAAGAGAGAGGGACAATGAGAGAGAGAAACAATTTTTTTTAAAAAAAGAAGGATAGTGAAAGAGAGAGCGAGAGAATCAATTTTATTTAGTTTTTCACATGGCTTTTGTTGCTCTGACACTTAGTTGTGTACGTGGATGTTGGGATTTAAACCTGTGTGCTTGCGCATGCCAGGCAAGCGCTGCAACCGCTGAGCCACCACTCCAGCCCCGAGAGAAACAATTTTTTTAAAGTTTTTCATGCAGCTTTCATTGTTCCAAGACTTCATTGTGTACATGGTGCTGGGGTTTGAACTCGCGTACTCATGCATGCCAAACCACTGCTCCTGCCCCTGTTGTTGTTGTTTTGACACTTAGTTGTGTATGTGGTGCTGGAATCTTAACCCAGGTCCTCACACACACCAGGCAAAAACTCTACTGCTAAGCCAACACTCCAGGCCATTGGTTTTTATTGATAGAGACACTATTATAAATATACTGCTTCTATTTACGTCTAAGTACCTGTGTTTTAAATAAAGTTCAAGATAAAAATTCAATGTTTGAGTTCCTATCTTTATACTTCTCATGAATGTATTTTCATAACTTCAGTAAACTTGCACCAACAATTAAATTACATGCAAAATAGAATAAAAAATTAGAATGTCATAATTTTTTTAATATTTAAAAGATTCTTGAATCTCTATTTAAAAGCAGTACACTAATGCCAAATGTTATTTCTTAATTCATTATGAGATGATAACCTTTTTTGCTTTTTGGTGTTGAAATGTCCTTTCTCTTACAAAATAGGGATAATTACAGATGGTATTAATTTTTTTTACATTTAAAAAATAATACCCTAACTTGGTATGATGAAATGTTGACAATTCTCTGGTGTTCCTAAAATATTTTGGGCGATTTTACTACTCAGTGGAATCTAAAAGTGTGGGTGTCAGGTACCTGTTTTCATCCCTTACGTCTAAAGAGTTTCTTTTATGAAAATAATCTGCTTTTTAAGACAGGTTACTATCAGTTCTATAAGATTTGGATTTTCATTGCTGTTTTCCAGGGACAGGATGAGGTAGGCATTTGGAGATAAACCCAAGATTTAATATAATCACTGAGAAATTAAGGATCTCTAAACTGTGGTTGTGAATCCATGTGGGAAGCTAAATCTGGTTTCCAAAAATTCTGTATATTTCCAGTATTATAGGAGCCCCATATCCTACATCAAATGCACCATCCATTTTCAAATTGTTATGTTGTTGCTTGAGTGCATGGTGGTGAGTCTGTGTTTTGTTTGTAAAGCCAAAATGCCACAAGACTCCACTTACAGGGTCTGAACATCTCTCCATATGGTGACATTGAAGGACCCAATTTGTGCCCCGGCACGAATGGTTTTACAAGATAGGAGGTGAGAGCCAGGGTAGCAGAGTGAATAATCAGTCTAAAACACAGATTTCTAGATATTTTTAATGAAAAAGATGAGTTTACATCTACATACTTCAGTAAGGGCAGCTTCTCACATGCAAAGGAAGTTGGAGCAGCCTCAGACCTGACCATCAGGCTTAATGGACTCTGGATAATATCACTTAAGCTAATCAAAGCTCTCTGAGTTCTCAAAGATAGATTAATTATTGACTGAAAGGATGTAAAGAAACGCTGACTGGACTGTGTTTATCAAAGCTGAGGAATAGCTTAGAAAAGTCTGCCCACTCTTTCCAGCAAAGACCTATGGGAAAGAAATGGGTTCCCATTTGTAGGAGGGCAACTGGAAGAACTTCCTTTCAGGACCTTGAAGGAAGTTTGTAATGATGCTGCGATGTCATTTTCCCCAGGGGTCCTTTTAGGTTCAGATGAAGGGATACATGGCTGAGATGGGGAGGCAAGTTCAAGTTGCCTCCTTGTGGGGCAGAGGGGAATTGCTGAGCTGTATGCTATTGTAATGGCTGGGCTTGAAGTTTCTCTTCCTTCACAGTCCCACCACCTGTTCCTGCGAGTATGGGAATGAGGACTGGGCTCTCTTCCAGGGCTCTTTGCAGCCTTGTAGGTGCAGCAGTCCCTGGAGAGAAACACCTCCCTTGTCTGTAAGGACTCAGACTCAGTCTTCATTTTGGTGAAGACAATTGACTGACTGGGTCATTCTCAAATGGAGGATGCTTGCTCAGGGTGTCCTAATCCAAGGAAAGGCCTCTGTTCAGAGAAGGGAAGTCTCACTCGTTTTCCCCAACATTCTGCCAAAGTCCAGAGGGAAGGAAATCCTATACCTCCACCCTCACTGTACTGCTCATTCCCTTGGAGAAGTGCTGAGCATTCACTGGCCACTTGTGCTGGTGACCAGCTACCTGCGTCAGGCCCCAGGATGGGTCTCCCTTCATCTGTCTTCCTCATTCTCCTCGCTGAGAATCAGGCTCGTTGCAGATAGCCTCTGCTCAGTGCCCTTAGTTGTACGATCATGGGGTCGAGGTCTGCTTTGCAGATGAAGACATCTCTATTGAAGGCATGAGTTGCCTACAATGCATTTTCTAGTACTGTTAACCAGATTTGCTGCAGACTGTGGCAGAGAAAGGGAGGGAAAGATATGAAGGAGGTGGTGTGGGCACTGCCCTCCCCCACACTCCACACAGCTCTGCAATCACACAAGATGTTTCAGTCAAGGATGAACTGAACATACAACCATGGTCCCAGGAGATTATGATGGCGCTGAGAAGCTCCTATCAACTAGTGACATGATAGCCCAATGTATTTCTCAGATGTTTGTGGTCATGCTGATGTAAACAAACCCTGCCCTGCCTTCATATACAAATGTAGCACTATGATTAGGTACAGGACATGACACTTGGTAATGTTAATAAATGACTGTGTTACGGGCTTGCATATTTACTACACATACTTTTTATTGTTATTTTACAGGGTCCTCCTTCTACTTATAAAAATGAAAGGCTCATGGTTAACTAGTACGTGGTGTCATGCCAGCTGCGGCCTCAGCTGTGTCTCTTGATGGCATTGAGAGGCCACATGGCGTGAGCGTGCACTCCATGATGTTTGCACAGTGAAGAAATGGCTTAGTGACTTATTTCTGTGACTGCATCCCACTTTTAAGTGATGGGTGACTTTACTTTCTTTGTGAATAAACCCTCCTCAAATTGAGATCCTCTGAGTGTGCCCCAAGGCCAGTTGGAGAAAAATTAATATTAGGTGAAAGCTGATTTTTGCATTATGTTAGCAGTTACTTTTCAAAGAAGATGGATCTTGAAACTGTGATTTTCTTGAGTTAAGAGGCTCTGGCATTCCTTGCCTTTCCCAGTCACCATCTTTAGATTAGTGAATGGAGGACATGTGACCTCCCCAAGGGAGAATGTCAGCACTTTGGAAAAGTTGGTCTGAAGTCCCCCCATGAAGTCTGGAACCGAATGGGGAATAGTTCCAGAGAGCAGTGACACACCAAGGTTTCAACTTACTGCTATTGAGAATGGGCTTCCCCATTTGCATCTAAAGTTAGAGTAATGTGCCCACCTGAATGCATGATTGAGAAGCCCTGCCCAGATGAGTCTGCCTTCCACAGCTGTAAAGGAGGAATGCAGAAAGGGCACACACACTTTGTGAGTGTGTCCCAGAGGGTCAACCCGAAGAGCCCAAGGCTGTGTGCTCTGATCTGGGTTTCCATCTCACAAGTCAAAGTCCTTCATTCTTGGCAAGTGGACGAGGAGATGTGAGAAGTCAGAAGGTGTCTTCCAAATAATTTGGAAAAGGGAGAACTTTCTAGTATTTGGAACAGTTTAAGAGCACTGGGAATAGGAAAGTTCTACAAAGAGGATTTCTTCTGCATAGAAAAACTCTTCTAAAATCAAAATCTGGATCTGGGTTGACTACAGGTTGGCAATGGTGTAAACATTTTTGGTGTTGTCAAGTGAAATGGCTGCTCCCCATTCCAGTCCTCTATGGAGGGAGAGAGAAGGTGAATGTATTGTGTCCTGGGTTGCTATCTTATCACAACTGAAGTCCCATATCTTAAACAGCTCTTGAATAAATATGGTATCATTGTCTTTCACTAATAATAAATGAATGAATACATATATCTTCCATAACAGACAAATGTGAAGGGTCTTCAATTCAACAAGGTGGCTAGAAGACAGAGACTCTGTCCTAACATGGTCACAAATGAATAGGAAATAGAGGTGCCCAAACATACAGTGACAAATGATAAGCAAAGCAGCAGCCCATGTTCACTGGGCACTGATGCTTCATATGCTGATGTAAGCACTTTACATGGATTGTATGGTTTAGTTCTCTCAATAGCCCTTCAAATGACCATACTTTGTGTCTTCATTTTTTAAAATTTTATTAAGGAGTTGAGTTATTGTACAATCATAAATGCATATAAAGTAACAATATAATATACATATGTTCTTTTTGTTTAAGAGAGAGATGGACAGTGAGAGAGAGAGAATCAATTTTATTCAGTTTTTCACATGGCTTTCATTACTCTGAGACTTCGTTGTGTACGTGGAGCTAGGGTTTGAACCCACATATTTGTGCATGCTGGGCAAGCACTATAACTGTTGAGCCACTGCTCCAGCCCCTGCATATGTTCTTAAACCAGAATTATCCCGCATTGCCAACACCCCAATCTCTTGATTCTTCTATATTTTGCCCCTACAAGCAATATAAATGTTTAGATTGTGAAATTTTCAGAATTAAATGGTTGCATAAGTATTATTTGGATACTCAGGGGGGTAAAGAGTGAGCTACATTGTTGATTGTCTCCCTAGATCTCTCCCTATTCTCCCTCCCTCTCCCCTCCCCCACATACTCCTCCCCTCTCCTCCCCCTACAAATCTATGGTTGCCCTAGATTATGTGTTGTTACGCCTTTGCTGGGTCTAATACATGAGTTTGACCACCTTTCACCCAAGCTTGGGTTTAGCTACAACCTCCACAAATGAGGGAAAACATTCGACCCTTGTCTCTCTGGGTTTGGCTAACTTCGCTTAGCATGATTTCTTCCATCTCCATCTGTTTACCTTCAAAGGCTACAATCTCGTTGTTTCTAATTGCTAAGTAAAATTCCATTGTGTGTGTGTGTGTGTGTGTGTGTGTGTGTGTATACATATACATACATATATATATATATATATACATACCATAGTTTTTGAATCCATTCATCCAGTGAGGGGCATTTGGATTGGTTCCATAATTTAGTTATTGTAAATTGAGCTGCTATGAACATGGATTTTGCTGTGTCGTTGTAATGTGCTGATTCTAACTCCTCTGGGAAAATACCCAGAAGAGGGATAGCTGGATTGTATGGTGGATCCAACCCTAATTTTTTGAGGATTCTCCAAGCTGCTTTCCAGAGTGGCTGGGCCGGTCTGTAGCTATACTAACAGTGAGCTAGTGTCTCCATTTTACAGATGAGGAACATGAGGCACCACGTGACTAAACAACTGTCCAAGGTGTCACAGTCAGCAATGGCAGAACTGGGGTTTGAACCCCTGTTCTGACTAATGGCCTAGCTGCTAATTGATGGAGACATAGAGATCAGTGTGGGTGTCTCTGTGTAGGCAGAGGAGGGATCTCCAGCCCAGACCACAGGGGTTCTGGAGATCCTTTCAGGGGATTCCAGGGGTTCCAACCTGTCCTGTACAACCTCTATTTGGGAGCATCAGGAATTGGTAACCATGGAGAATAGAGTCTTTCCATCACCTTGCATCAAGGTCCAGGGCTTTCTGGTGTCATGTGAGACCCCTGACCTTATTCTCACTCCCCTTATTCTGGACATGGGCCAAGCAACAGGACGAGAGGTCCAGTGCTCCTCTTCCTTCAGAACACGCCTAGGGGTAATTCAGAGTCCCTTGATTAACAGTCCAAAACTGGGTCTTCTCCTTTTGCCAGCCTTGGTTATAAGGAGCAGAGCTCCGTTAGTGATCCCGGCCGCTGCCTGAGTAATGACAAATGTGTGAGCCTCTGCCTGCTGCAGATGCTTGATGTGATTGGCTCAGATCCGAGTGGATCAGTTCCACATCCCTGGGAGATCTCAGACCTGCAGAGCACTCTGGAGCATCCACCCTTGTTCCAAGGTGCTCTGGAGATGGGGCAGGAATGCTCTGAGGACTTCCATTCAAATCTCCCCATGGACTGTCTGCTGAAAACACTCTCTGTTCTGACGCCTGCAGAATGACAGATGTGGTTAGCGTCTGTGGAGGGCCTCCATCGGGTCCCAACTCACTTCCTGGACTCTGTGCAGGCCAACACTGCTGATTATCTCCAGGACCCGCTTTCTGTTCTCATGCTTTCCGTTAACACCCAGGTTAAGAAAGTGGGCCTCAGACACAGGGACTTGAGCTCTCCATCCTTTGTCTACCTAGCAGTGTGACCTTGTGCAGCAACCCCTCAAGATTGCCAAGGATCAGTGAGCAGTGAGGTTAAAGTCTGGTCTCAGTATGTTGTCAACTCTCCATAAGCAATTACTAGTATTATTACAGTTGTTATGGTTATTAAATGTTAACAAGTGGTGTTTATAAATATCCTAAATCAAAGACACAATTTCATTCTTTGAAATTCTCTGGAGTCTGCCTTGCCTAGTCTCTCATTTCTTCATGGCTGTAGGACAGGCTCCTAGGGACCAGGATACCTGGGGTGGGAAGAGAAATGGATGGTCATGGCTCTCAACTGCATATCCCAAACATACTGATTTTTATCCAGGAGCTTGCTTAAATCATTTCTAGAGTGATCTCTATTTTCAGAAGCTAATGAATACAAGAAGGTGCCTGCGTGCTTTGAACAGTAGCATTTCAATTGCTGCTGATCTGGAGGTCCCTTTCTCTAGGACTCTATGAACCTCTCTCTCTCTTCAATCTGTCCATGCTCAGCAGGATTTTTTTACAGTGATCTTTGGTTTTCTTTTTCCTGATAAAGAAGAATTTCTTCACAACTACAGATGCTTGTTTAAAGAGCTACTCACACATCCCCTCTCTTCTAATCTTTTCAGTGCCCTCTGAGAAATAGAAAGTCTCTCCACATTGGATTATCTTCTTTACTGTATCTCAGCAGGGACATGGGATGGGGAATGTCAGTGGGGATGTCTTCCAAATGGGGAAGACAGTAACATTTTCTATATTATAAGGTCTTTATAGGATTTAAATAGATCAAGTAGTGTAAAGAACTTGGTGCAGCACCTAACTCACAAAAATCCTTTAAAAAATGGACTATTTGTATTAGCATGAACATTGCCTATTGAAATTGGGATTAAAATTAGGGTGACTGTCAATCTCCACACCCATATCTTTACACATTCTGTCCACATCTGTACTGGCCCTTTCTCCATTTCTTCCAGGATACCTCCACTGTTCTCCCAGATAGAATGTATCTATCCTCCTAGTATCTTTTAATCTTTTTTTGTTGCAATATTAGTCCCTCTAAGTGACATTCATATGTTAAAGTGCCCATCTATCCTGCTAGACTAAGCTTAATGAGAACAGACACACAGGGTCTAGCTCTTTTCTACACCACCTTATAAGGGACAGTGAGAGAGAGAGAGAGAGAGAGAGAGAGAGAGAGAATTTTATTTAGTTTTCATGTGACTTTTGTTGCTCTGAGACATTGTTGTGTACGTGGTGCTGGGGTTTGAACTCGCATACTCACGCATGCCAGGCAAGCGCCGTAACTGCTGAGCCACTGCTCCAGCCCCAAAACTGATCCTTTTAAAATGTTCTAAAATTTGAAAAGAACTGTAAAGCCTGCCTACCTGACAAGCATAACCTGAAAGGGCCCAGAGGTCTAACTGCTAGAAGAAAATCAAGATGGAACCCTCCAAGCTGGCTTCTCTGGGATGGTTATTGACAGCATTTCTTTTCCTAGACACTAAGCCAACTATGCTGGGTTCAGGGCACTTGAGGAAATTTCTGCAAATCATGCCATGTCTCTGCCTGCCCAGAATGACAGGAACTAGTGAGTTCCCGTGCCTTGTCATGTTTCAGATGCAATGTAGACACTTGGGCACGTGGCAGGGAGCATGGAAAGAAGGCATGCAGCTTTTTTTTTAAGTTTCGGGCGTTGCTTTATTTGTTGGCTTTATTGGAAGGAGAATTGGGTGCTTTATGCCAGTCTTGTTCCTTCCTTTTTATTTATGCAGGGCTCCTTTCCTCTTGGTATTTATTGCTCTGAGTCACTTCTCTGTGTGCCAGATGGAAGATGCAGAGGCTCCTGGCTGCCTGTGAAGAAACGTGAGGTTGGGTGGCATTGGCTGAGAGTGGGGAGGGAGGAAAGCGGGGCTGGGGACATCGATGTTAGCTTTTGAATAGAATCACACTCTCAGTCTCCTCGCTCCAGTCCCACAAGGTTGACCAGTACTCTAGAGATGCCTATTCTCTTGCATTCCCTCTTGCTCTCTGAGCCCATCTGTAGATTCCTAGGGGAGATGCAAACTATATGGGCACGTTTGCTACACTCATTAGGCTGCTATTTAATGAGGACACTTTTGTGGCTGCAGATCCTTCAGAATTTACTCCTGGCAGCTGCTGTTTCCTGTTTGTGAAAAACTTAGGCACCCAGGTCCAAGATGGTTGTTGGTTGTTCAGGCATCCTTTTCCAGAACAGAGGTTTTTCTGCATCTCAGGGAGGGCAGGATGGCTGCATCTCCAGGCTACCAGATCTAATACTGCACCTTATTTGTCCTTCTAGATCAGGATGATCACATCCAATTAGATCTGGAAGCTTTGAGAATCCCCAAAGCTTTGGTTTCTTGGACTTAATTCAGGTTATATGATTTCCACAAAGCCTGCTGCCTGCAATTGGGATGGGCATCATCTCCTCCCTGGTCTGAGTTTCTCTCTTCCTCTTTGATATCTTTGTTTATTTCTTTTTTTGCATTACAGATAAAGTTATTATCCTCTACTAGATGGCGACTAACTTGTAGAAAGGACTTGAGGACACAGGCTTTGGGGTCAGGAAAAACAGAGCTAACGTCAGATAATGAGTCTTCCACTTTGAAAAACTCAATTAAAATCTCCAGATCTTGGTTTTTCTATCTTCATTTAAAAGTCTTTTTTTGCGGGGGACTCCAGTCCCCCGCAAAACAGAAAAGTGCAGGAGAAACTTCTAACAGTTCCTCTGAAAAAGGAAAACCCAAGTAATCTGGAACATATGGAAAGGTACACAACCGAGAAAAGGCAGATTAAAACCCACCAACCAGGTTCTGGAGCGGTGGCTCAGCAGTTACAGCACTTGCCTGGCATGCACCAGGATGCGGGTTAGAACCCCAGCACCACACACACAATGAAGTGTCAGAGCAACAAAAGCCACAAGAGAAACTAAATAAAATTGATTCTCTCTCTCTTTCTTTCACTGTCCTTCTAACTTTTAAATAAATAAATGCCCTTTTAAAAATGTATAATGTGAAACAGACACAAAAGGAAAATGGAGGAGACACACATGTGCAGCTCAATGAGTCCTTATGAGTGAATGCGCCCAGGTCACTCTCAACTATGGCCCCATACTGAACTCTACTAGGAGAGACTTTCTTCTGGCCCTTGTGAGGACACTCCATACCTCTTACCTGGTTGTAGACTCAATTCTGAATTGGCAATGGCTGATTGATTTTAGTTTTATCACCTAAATATCCTTAAATATTGTAGTTCAGTTTGCCTTTTTTGAATGTTGCTACAATGTAATTCTATACTATGTAGTCTTTTTTAAATTTTTTTATTTGATGGAAATAGAGATACAATTGAGGGGGATACATTATCAAACCATCAATAGTCAATGTATATATACTTAGTTATCCAGGGGTAATGCCAAATTGTGGTTGCCCAGCTTGAGTTTCCCCTGTTGCTGTTTCCTCCAGAATAACTCCTGCGTTAAATGG